>CATIXC010000020.1:0-27968 GCA_949709985.1 Luffia ferchaultella | reverse complement strand
AACATTGATTGTTTTGTGTTACCACATATAACTACATCGATACCAACATCATATATACACATCCAAGACATATCTATACCAATAGGAATACACTTAGCTGATCCGAACTTTAACGTTCCGTCCTCCATCGATATACTGGTTGGAGCAGACATATTTTGGAGCGTGATTGGTACAAATAGAATTTATTTGGGTAAACATAAACCCACACTTTTTGAAACAAAATTTGGTTGGTTAATATCGGGGACAATTCATCAAACTAAAAACAAAATACCCATATGTATGTTAACTCAGAATCATGAAACAAGTGAGATCGATTTAACACGTTTTTGGGAATTAGATACCGTTTCTTCAATACACAAACTTACAGCGGAAGAGCGCGCATGTGAACACAACTTTACGTCAAATACCACTAGAAATGAAGACGGACGATTCATAGTTACCATACCACTTAAGGATTCACCGGACGTTCTGGGTGACTCTTTTACCATGGCTAAACGTCGATTTTTGTCATTAGAACGCCGACTACTAAAAGAACCAAAATTAAAGCAATTATATACAGAATTCATGTCCGAATACATTAATTTAGGTCATATGAGTAAAAAAAAAATTTGAACACATGCACATCTTATTACTTACCTCATCATGGGGTTTTTAAAGAATCTAGTTTAACAACTAAGCTACGAGTTGTCTTCGACGCATCGGCAGTTACAACAACCGGTAAATCATTTAATCACATTCAAATGGTAGGGCCTACTGTCCAGGATGATCTATTTTCTATATTACTACGATTAAGACAACATAAGTATGTAGTTTCAAGTGACATAGAAAAAATGTATAGGCAAATTAAGGTGAACGAGTCACAACATTCTTTACAACAAATTTTATGGAGATCGGACCCCTCACAGCCACTTGCAACATACACATTAAATACGGTAACGTATGGCACAGCTTCAGCCCCATATTTAGCTACTAGATGCATACATCAGCTAGCCTTGGAATGTAAAGATTCAAAAATTCAACACGCGATCGCTCATGACTTCTACGTTGACGATTTTTTATCAGGATCGAGTACTATTGAGGAAACAATAAGCTTGTGTCTTGGAGTTAAAAACGTTTTGGGTTCTGCACAATTTAATTTACGTAAATGGCAGTCGAATAATAAAGATATTCTAAAACATATTTGTAATAGTAATGATAATTTTAATATAGTCGATTTAAGCGCTGGTGAACTATCAAAAACTTTGGGTTTACTTTGGAATAGCCTTTTAGACACATTTACTTTCTTGATCAACATTAAATCTCAAGATAAAGTCAACAAGCGATCTATTTTATCTATCATTGCTCAAATATTCGATCCACTTGGACTTGTGTCCCCTTGTATAATTGAAGCTAAAATTATAATACAAAAATTGTGGATGGAAAAATGTACATGGGACAGTGAAGTTCCACAAAATATTAAAAATCTATGGTTCAATTTCATTAAAACACTACCACAATTAAATAAGTTACACATACCACGCTGGGTTATACGTGACTCACCCGTGAACATAGATATTCATGTATTTACTGATGCCTCTGAAAGGGCCTATGGTACATGTATATACTTACGATCTGTAGATATTAACGGGACAATCAGTGTTCATCTTCTGACGTCTAAGGGCAGGGTCGCTCCGATTAAGCCGACCACTATTCCTCGTTTGGAGCTTTGTGGAGCTTTGTTGGGGACAAGATTGTGCAGTAAGATACTACATTCACTCACCTTGGAGATTGGCACGTGTATATTTTGGTGCGACTCTACAATTGTACTTGGTTGGCTTTCATCATCACCTACACTTTTGAAACCGTTTGTACGACATCGTGTTTCTGAAATACAAGAAGCATCCTCTGCTCATCCTTGGCGCTATGTTCCTTCTAAAGAAAACCCCGCAGACCTCGTATCACGAGGAATGAGTGCAGACGTACTTTGTACATCCTCATTATGGTGGTCAGGGCCTACGTTTTTGCATTTAGACCAATCTCAATGGCCAGTTGCACCCGATAACGTGAAACGAGCAGATTTGCCGGAAACGATAAATATGCACACGTTACACTTATCAGACGGACCGCAGTTTGAAGAACACCTAATACACATACAAAATTATTCCTGTTTTATAAGGTTACAACATATCATTGCTTATATAAACAGATTTATTCACAATTCCAGAACATCATGTACTAATAAAACATTTGGTCCTCTTAATTTATTGGAATTAAAAAAGGCACATAACTTTATAATAAGATTAGCACAACAACAATCATTTAGCAAAGAATACAATTTACTAAATTCAGGTAAACCATTACCACCAAAAAATAGACTTCTTTCTCTGTCACCCTTTATTGATTCTGATAATATTATTCGAGTTGGTGGGAGGTTGTCAAATTCAGAATATGATTACAACGTAAAACATCCAATATTACTATGTAGTAACCATCATGTATGTAAATTGATATTTGATAGGGAACATAAACGTCTTATTCATGCAGGCCCGCAATTGTTGTTGTCGACGATTCGACATCAATATTGGCCGTTGGGTGGTAGGAATCTTGCAAAACGTACTGTCAGATCTTGTATCAAATGTTGTAGATTTAGAAGTAGAACTGTACAACCTATAATGGGCAATCTTCCAGTAGAACGGGTTCAATTAGAATTCCCATTTCTACAAACGGGGGTTGATTATTCTGGGCCAATCATGATAGCTAACCGTAAAGGCCGAGGATGTCACCTTATCAAATCGTACATCTGTGTTTTTGTCTGCTTAGCGACGAAGGCGGTGCATCTGGAGCTTGTTTCAGATCTTACGAAAGAAGCTTTCATGGCGGCTTTATCTAGATTTATTTCTCGCAGAGGAAAACCGAAAACCATATTCTCAGACAATGGTACTAATTTTGTAGGTACTTTCAATGAACTTTCTGCGCTCGTAAAACAAAAACTTTCGTGTATCACTGAAGAGCAAGGTATACAATTTTCATTTATTCCTGCATATACTCCTCACTTTGGCGGTTTATGGGAGTCTGCAGTTAAATCCATAAAATACCACCTGAGACGTATTTTAGGTCTAACTCATCTAACCTATGAAGAAATGTCAACATGTTTAATACAAATTGAAGGTATTCTAAATTCTAGGCCTCTTACTCCACTGTCTAGTGATCCATCAGACCTTATCCCTCTCACACCTGCTCACTTCCTAATTGGACGATCTTTAGTTTCCGTGCCTCACGAGCAGATCACCAACGCTAGAGTTTCGAGCTTGCAGCGATTTCAACGGATAGAATGTCTAAAACAACATTTCTGGAGTCGCTTTTCAGAAGAGTATATTTTGTGGCTCCAACAAAAGACTAAATGGCACCAATCAACAGAAGACCTACAAGAAGGGACATTGGTCATTATCAAAGACAAGACGGCGCCGCCATTGATGTGGCTTCTGGGTCACATCATCCGAGTGCTACCCGGGACCGACGGTGTAGCACGAGTTGCTGATATCAACACAAAGAAGGGTATCTTACGCCGAGCTTACAACAACATCTGTCCATTGCCGCTGTCGTCAGTTGACCCAACACCGAAGACAGTTACCAATAATTGAAGAGACTTCAAGGGGGGAGTATGTTGGCACACAACCGAATATTTCATATGTTGTCGCTCGCCGCGCCCTCCACCACAGCGGCGTGAACAAGAAACTTCACTTCTCATAACACCGCCGTTAACGACGAATCATATTTGTTATTTGTAATAATTCTTCGTATTAAATCAGCTTAAATACAGTCCACTTATTTCATTTAATAACGTCCTAAACATTGGTCCTTCACACCGTCTAGTCTTGAAGAACAGCGAAGAAGTACATTTCTGGATCAAAGTTCGTCGTCGGCCGGTCTAAGTTTGGAGACGTCGCTCAATGAAGGCAAATCTGGAGACCTGAAGTGAGATCGTTCTAATATCCTCTCTTTATCTCCAAATCATTTCAATATCCTACTTTCTTAATCATTAAAACGAAAAATAGTACGTAACGGTTTCGAACTATTGTACTTACTTACTTGTTCGGTCATTTAAAATCATATTGCTTCATGTTGCATTTCATTTCTATACCTATTTAAAATATATTTACAAATATTAAGCATAATCTACAATTATTTATTCACAAAATCATATTTAAATACTTTATTACAAACTTTTTTTTCTGAAGGTAGATGGAAAAGTGTTGACCTAAAAATACGACTTGTACTCAAATAACGTTATTTACTCGCGTATTTGTTCCGTAACAGTACTAAATCAGGTATCTATTATTCTGCATTATATTATTTTTTTTAAAATAAGCTAATTTAGTTACTTTGCTCAGTGCGTTGTGCATACTATACCTACTTAAATAAAAAAAAAAAAATGTCAGATTCCAAAATAAAAGAATTAATTAAGAAACGTGGATCGATTAAAGCCAAGTTTACACAATTTAATTCATTTTTAAATCTTGTCAAAACTAGTGACAGCCTTACTGAGTTGCAAATCGCCGAACTGAATTTACGTCTTAGTAAAATAGAAAATTCTTATGATGATTACGACGCGTTTCAGACTGAATTGGAGTCTTTAGTGGAACAACCTGAAGAATTATATGCAGAACGAGAGCAGTGCGAAACGCTGTACTTTAATTTGATCGCCGCTGCTTGCGAGCTGCTGGATAAAAGTCGCCAGGCTTTCGCAGAGAAAAATATATCGGAGGTAAGCTTTCACGATGCGCCTACTGTTGTTGCAAGCAAGTCATGTGTCAGATTGCCAAAAATAGAATTACCTCACTTTGCTGGTCGCTATCAGGATTGGCTGGAATATAGGGATACATTCTTATCTTTGATTCACAACAATGCAAATATTGATAACATTAATAAATTTCATTATTTAAGAGCTTCCCTTTAAGGAAGTGCAGCATTAATAATCAGAAGTTTAGATTTCATAGCCGAAAACTATGATAAATCCTGGGAATTACTTTGTCAGAGATATGATAATAAAAGATTACTAGTTAATAATCATGTCCAAGCTTTATTTAATATAGAACAAATATATAAGGAGTCCAGTAAATCATTACGACGAATAGTAGACATAACTAATAAAAATTTAAGTGCTTTATCCACACTTGATCAACCAACTGACAAGTGGGATACGTTGATTATCTATTTGATGTCCACTAAATTGGATGGCGTCACATTAAGGGAATGGGAAGAACATAGAAACACTCTCACTGACCCCCCTACATTAGAAATTATGATCAAGTTTCTCACAAATAGGGCGGATCTGTTAGAAAATTTAGAAGAATCAAAAAACCTGAAGTTTAAAAAAGATTCACCAGAAGGCAGAGCTAAAAGTTTCATCGTGTCCACAGGTAAAAACAAAAATATCACCTGCCCATTATGTCATCAAGAACATTATTTATTTAACTGTCAAACTTTTAGGAACCTATCTGTTGATTTACGAACAAATAAGGCTAAAGATCTTAAAGTCTGTCTTAATTGCTTACGTACAGGTCATACTGAAAATAAATGTAAATTAGGTCACTGTAAGTATTGTAAAGTCAAACACAACACATTATTACATATAGAAAATCAAGCGGAATGCATTACAAACAATAACGTTGCTTTATCTGCTAAAATTTTACAATCAACTACTCAATCGCAATTCGTGCTACTTTCCACAGCCCTGGTCAAGGTGAAAGACAGCCAAGGCAAGCTGCACACCGCCAGACTTTTGCTGGACAATGGAAGCACTGCTAACTTTGTGTCGCAGAACTTTTGTAATGGTCTTCAAGTCGTTACCTGCGCTGCTTACTCCAAAATGACAGGTATTAACAATCAGGCATCGAATAGTGTACGGTCTTGCACTCTGTCATTAGAGTCGTACTACACTGACTATAAAATGAACATTGATTGTTTTGTGTTACCACATATAACTACATCGATACCAACAGCATATATACACATCCAAGACATATCTATACCAATAGGAATACACTTAGCTGATCCGAACTTTAACGTTCCGTCCTCCATCGATATACTGGTTGGAGCAGACATATTTTGGAGCGTGATTGGTACAAATAGAATTTATTTGGGTAAACATAAACCCACACTTTTTGAAACAAAATTTGGTTGGTTAATATCGGGGACAATTCATCAAACTAAAAACAAAATACCCATATGTATGTTAACTCAGAATCATGAAACAAGTGAGATCGATTTAACACGTTTTTGGGAATTAGATACCGTTTCTTCAATACACAAACTTACAGCGGAAGAGCGCGCATGTGAACACAACTTTACGTCAAATACCACTAGAAATGAAGACGGACGATTCATAGTTACCATACCACTTAAGGATTCACCGGACGTTCTGGGTGACTCTTTTACCATGGCTAAACGTCGATTTTTGTCATTAGAACGCCGACTACTAAAAGAACCAAAATTAAAGCAATTATATACAGAATTTATGTCCGAATACATTAATTTAGGTCATATGAGTAAAAAAAAAAATTTGAACACATGCACATCTTATTACTTACCTCATCATGGGGTTTTTAAAGAATCTAGTTTAACAACTAAGCTACGAGTTGTCTTCGACGCATCGGCAGTTACAACAACCGGTAAATCATTTAATCACATTCAAATGGTAGGGCCTACTGTCCAGGATGATCTATTTTCTATATTACTACGATTAAGACAACATAAGTATGTAGTTTCAAGTGACATAGAAAAAATGTATAGGCAAATTAAGGTGAACGAGTCACAACATTCTTTACAACAAATTTTATGGAGATCGGACCCCTCACAGCCACTTGCAACATACACATTAAATACGGTAACGTATGGCACAGCTTCAGCCCCATATTTAGCTACTAGATGCATACATCAGCTAGCCTTGGAATGTAAAGATTCAAAAATTCAACACGCGATCGCTCATGACTTCTACGTTGACGATTTTTTATCAGGATCGAGTACTATTGAGGAAACAATAAGCTTGTGTCTTGGAGTTAAAAACGTTTTGGGTTCTGCACAATTTAATTTACGTAAATGGCAGTCGAATAATAAAGATATTCTAAAACATATTTGTAATAGTAATGATAATTTTAATATAGTCGATTTAAGCGCTGGTGAACTATCAAAAACTTTGGGTTTACTTTGGAATAGCCTTTTAGACACATTTACTTTCTTGATCAACATTAAATCTCAAGATAAAGTCAACAAGCGATCTATTTTATCTATCATTGCTCAAATATTCGATCCACTTGGACTTGTGTCCCCTTGTATAATTGAAGCTAAAATTATAATACAAAAATTGTGGATGGAAAAATGTACATGGGACAGTGAAGTTCCACAAAATATTAAAAATCTATGGTTCAATTTCATTAAAACACTACCACAATTAAATAAGTTACACATACCACGCTGGGTTATACGTGACTCACCCGTGAACATAGATATTCATGTATTTACTGATGCCTCTGAAAGGGCCTATGGTACATGTATATACTTACGATCTGTAGATATTAACGGGACAATCAGTGTTCATCTTCTGACGTCTAAGGGCAGGGTCGCTCCGATTAAGCCGACCACTATTCCTCGTTTGGAGCTTTGTGGAGCTTTGTTGGGGACAAGATTGTGCAGTAAGATACTACATTCACTCACCTTGGAGATTGGCACGTGTATATTTTGGTGCGACTCTACAATTGTACTTGGTTGGCTTTCATCATCACCTACACTTTTGAAACCGTTTGTACGACATCGTGTTTCTGAAATACAAGAAGCATCCTCTGCTCATCCTTGGCGCTATGTTCCTTCTAAAGAAAACCCCGCAGACCTCGTATCACGAGGAATGAGTGCAGACGTACTTTGTACATCCTCATTATGGTGGTCAGGGCCTACATTTTTGCATTTAGACCAATCTCAATGGCCAGTTGCACCCGATAACGTGAAACGAGCAGATTTGCCGGAAACGATAAATATGCACACGTTACACTTATCAGACGGACCGCAGTTTGAAGAACACCTAATACACATACAAAATTATTCCTGTTTTATAAGGTTACAACCATAAAGGTATATATACTAGCGTAAGAGAGGAACACAGTGTGCGAATGACATCCAGCTCTTTGCGGAAATCCTACATGCGAGAAAGAAATGCAAGAAAATCTGACATAAAACCTCTTTGAACACATTTAGTCTTCTTTACTCACTTGTCAAAATAAGGTCCAGCTTTGTTTTCTATTTTGTGTTATAATCGTTTTGAATTCTACAAAAATTAATTCTTGTGATAAAAATGGTGTAGTGTTCAGTTTTAAATTGCACTGTAACATATGTTAATAATCCAAATAAAGAGACATTTCACCGGTAAGTACTGCCAATAACATACTGTTATCTTAATGCTTATTTTTATAAAAAGCAATCCTAAATTTACTTGGTTATACATCAGTAGTATACGGTAAATACTTTATTTTGTAAATAATTTGTTATTTTAAACAATTATGTGTACGATACAAAAATATTGTGTAAAATTACAATCAAACAATGAAGCATAGGGATTGCACAAAATGTATCGATATGTCGATATTTTCAAATATAAATATTTTGTAAATTTGATATTACCTAATTGCACCTGTTCCACTGGAATGATGTCGTTAACTGTTTTTAAACATATTGTGAGGTTTATTTAGCCTAGCAGCACATTGTAAGGG
Organism: Luffia ferchaultella; assembly: GCA_949709985.1. Taxonomy (NCBI): domain Eukaryota; kingdom Metazoa; phylum Arthropoda; class Insecta; order Lepidoptera; family Psychidae; genus Luffia; species Luffia ferchaultella. Next base: position 19,230 of record CATIXC010000020.1, on the reverse strand, counting down.
AAAGTATGACATCTATACATATATACTACACATAGGGTATATATGTAAATACAAGACTTTTTCAAATGAAAATATAAGATATATACACAATTAATTTTAATCGTTATTTATTTATGATTTAAAATCTGATGCTCTATTTAATTTTAATCGTTATTTATTTATGATTTAAAGTCTGACGTTCTATCTGTTCTCTGATTATAAACGTCGTAAATACTTAAACTTTGAATGACAAAACTACTGTATACAATAGTTTAACCTCATTTTCCTCCAAGAAACTGCGGTGTTAAAAAATGCTTCCTGATAATGATGACTATTTCATAATATCCAGGTTTCCTGTATACACGGTTAGCATAGAACAATGGAAAAAAATGTTAAATAGAACAGGTGGGACTCCTCGAAAACATTCTTTGGTTTGCAGTAGACATTTTACGGATAACTGTTTTGTCTAACTAAATCACCGACGACTTTTGAAGAAAGGATCTATACCTACTGAATTTGTGCCGTTAGGGGTTTCTTTTTTTTTCATATGTGCTTACTAAGTATATTAAGTAATATACTAATAATACTTAATATCTAAAGTCAGAGCATTTATGCCAACTGTAATTTCTGTACAGGTCAATCTGAAGACCAAGCGATCGGTGTCAGCGTACGTTTACCGGGATATGTCACCAGGACCTTCAACTTTAGAGCCTAAACCTTTATTTCAGCACTAATATAAAATGGATTTGAAGAAAAGTCCATCACAGTGAAAATATCAATTTTAGGCAAATTATCACTATGTCTTTTACAAAAACTTGTTCCTTTATATTCAAATAAAACTTAATTACCTATAACACAAAGAAACAAAAGATATTATAGACTAGTCCAAGGCATCCAAGGCATAATTTGTGGTGTAGTGAGACGACGCGACACTCAATCGAGTAGACAATGTGACGTCATGGGCAGTAAGAATCCACCAGTTAAACCGTACGAAAATACATAATAATAATAATAACGTGCACATTACAACGTCGTGGCCCCAAACTAAGCATTAGCTTGTGTTTTGCGTACCAAGCGAAGACATCACATACATATAACAACCAAGACCCGGTACCAGTATCGATATTCATCATATAAATACTGACCCGACCTGGGATTCGAACCCGGGACCTCCAGCTTCGTAGGCAGGGTCGCTACCCACTAGGCTAAGCGGTCGTCAAATTAATAAATATCAATAATTTATTTCTCAGTCATTTATTGACGAATTTAAAAAAACTTTCACTGTTTTATTAGTTTTGGTTTATCTTTCAATTGTATCGAGTTAAATTGTATATTTTGAACATCATGAACTTCTCTATTGTAAATGTTTTTGTTTTGTACATTCTCATTTTTTTGTTTACAAAGAGTTAAAATTTTGTTGTTATGCGTTTCAACGTGACGTATTGTAATTAAAAATAAAAATCGTTTATTTATATTGTTTTATTTATTACTTGGCTTGTATTCAACTAAATATTAAAATTTCCATAATGATGTTAACGCTTTCTTTACTTCTGCAAATTTTTTATTATCAACTGTTAACAAAAAAAAATATTTATTGGAGTAAAGGAAATGGCATTTGAATTGACTGATTGATGATTTGTCATTTTAAAAAACTAAAAGTTAGGAAAAGTAACTCAAAACAAAAATTATGTAGTATAGCAGATTCAAAATAATAAATAGGATTGCCGATTTCGACTTATGATATCGCGGTAAATTCAACGACACATTATCATGAAAGTACTACGTGCTATCGATAATATAAAAAACACCCATGTACATCACTAAAACTGGCTCAACCACATGTGAATTTTGCACACATACTCATTTCCGTTTCGGTCATGCGATGTTTAGATGTCAGTTGGTCTCCTACGCTAGTATATATATGTCTATGGTTACAACATATCATTGCTTATATAAACAGATTTATTCACAATTCCAGAACATCATGTACTAATAAAACATTTGGTCCTCTTAATTTATTGGAATTAAAAAAGGCACATAACTTTATAATAAGATTAGCACAACAACAATCATTTAGCAAAGAATACAATTTACTAAATTCAGGTAAACCATTACCACCAAAAAATAGACTTCTTTCTCTGTCACCCTTTATTGATTCTGATAATATTATTCGAGTTGGTGGGAGGTTGTCAAATTCAGAATATGATGACAACGTAAAACATCCAATATTACTATGTAGTAACCATCATGTATGTAAATTGATATTTGATAGGGAACATAAACGTCTTATTCATGCAGGCCCGCAATTGTTGTTGTCGACGATTCGACATCAATATTGGCCGTTGGGTGGTAGGAATCTTGCAAAACGTACTGTCAGATCTTGTATCAAATGTTGTAGATTTAGAAGTAGAACTGTACAACCTATAATGGGTAATCTTCCAGTAGAACGGGTTCAATTAGAATTCCCATTTCTACAAACGGGGGTTGATTATTCTGGGCCAATCATGATAGCTAACCGTAAAGGCCGAGGATGTCACCTTATCAAATCGTACATCTGTGTTTTTGTCTGCTTAGCGACGAAGGCGGTGCATCTGGAGCTTGTTTCAGATCTTACGAAAGAAGCTTTCATGGCGGCTTTATCTAGATTTATTTCTCGCAGAGGAAAACCGAAAACCATATTCTCAGACAATGGTACTAATTTTGTAGGTACTTTCAATGAACTTTCTGCGCTCGTAAAACAAAAACTTTCGTGTATCACTGAAGAGCAAGGTATACAATTTTCATTTATTCCTGCATATACTCCTCACTTTGGCGGTTTATGGGAGTCTGCAGTTAAATCCATAAAATACCACCTGAGACGTATTTTAGGTCTAACTCATCTAACCTATGAAGAAATGTCAACATGTTTAATACAAATTGAAGGTATTCTAAATTCTAGGCCTCTTACTCCACTGTCTAGTGATCCATCAGACCTTATCCCTCTCACACCTGCTCACTTCCTAATTGGACGATCTTTAGTTTCGGTGCCTCACGAGCAGATCACCAACGCTAGAGTTTCGAGCTTGCAGCGATTTCAACGGATAGAATGTCTAAAACAACATTTCTGGAGTCGCTTTTCAGAAGAGTATATTTTGTGGCTCCAACAAAAGACTAAATGGCACCAATCAACAGAAGACCTACAAGAAGGGACATTGGTCATTATCAAAGACAAGACGGCGCCGCCATTGATGTGGCTTTTGGGTCGCATCATCCGAGTGCTACCCGGGACCGACGGTGAAGCACGAGTTGCTGATATCAACACAAAGAAGGGTATCTTACGCCGAGCTTACAACAACATCTGTCCATTGCCGCTGTCGTCAGTTGACCCAACACCGAAGACAGTTACCAATAATTGAAGAGACTTCAAGGGGGGAGTATGTTGGCACACAACCGAATATTTCATATGTTGTCGCTCGCCGCGCCCTCCACCACAGCGGCGTGAACAAGAAACTTCACTTCTCAGAACACCGCCGTTAACGACGAATCATATTTGTTATTTGTAATAATTCTTCGTATTAAATCAGCTTAAATACAGTCCACTTATTTCAGTTAATAACGTCCTAAACATTGGTCCTTCACACCGTCTAGTCTTGAAGAACAGCGAAGAAGTACATTTCTGGATCAAAGTTCGTCGTCGGCCGGTCTAAGTTTGGAGACGTCGCTCAATGAAGGCAAATCTGGAGACCTGAAGTGAGATCGTTCTAATATCCTCTCTTTATCTCCAAATCATTTCAATATCCTACTTTCTTAATCATTAAAACGAAAAATAGTACGTAACGGTTTCGAACTATTGTACTTACTTACTTGTTCGGTCATTTAAAATCATATTGCTTCATGTTGCATTTCATTTCTATACCTATTTAAAATATATTTACAAATATTAAGCATAATCTACAATTATTTATTCACAAAATCATATTTAAATACTTTATTACAAACTTTTTTTTCTGAAGGTAGATGGAAAAGTGTTGACCTAAAATTACGACTTGTACTCAAATAACGTTATTTACTCGCGTATTTGTTTCGTAACAGTACTAAATCAGGTATCTATTATTCTGCATTATATTATTTTTTTTAAAATAAGCTAATTTAGTTACTTTGCTCAGTGCGTTGTGCATACTATACCTACTTAAATAAAAAAAAAAAAAATGTCAGATTCCAAAATAAAAGAATTAATTAAGAAACGTGGATCGATTAAAGCCAAGTTTACACAATTTAATTCATTTTTAAATCTTGTCAAAACTAGTGACAGCCTTACTGAGTTGCAAATCGCCGAACTGAATTTACGTCTTAGTAAGATAGAAAATTCTTATGATGATTACGACGCGTTTCAGACTGAATTGGAGTCTTTAGTGGAACAACCTGAAGAATTATATGCAGAACGAGAGCAGTGCAAAACGCTGTACTTTAATTTGATCGCCGCTGCTCGCGAGCTGCTGGATAAAAGTCGCCAGGCTTTCGCAGAGAAAAATATATCGGAGGTAAGCTTTCACGATGCGCCTACTGTTGTTGCAAGCAAGTCATGTGTCAGATTGCCAAAAATAGAATTACCTCACTTTGCTGGTCGCTATCAGGATTGGCTGGAATATAGGGATACATTCTTATCTTTGATTCACAACAATGCAAATATTGATAACATTAATAAATTTCATTATTTAAGAGCTTCCCTTCAAGGAAGTGCAGCATTAATAATCAGAAGTTTAGATTTCAAAGCCGAAAACTATGATAAATCCTGGGAATTACTTTGTCAGAGATATGATAATAAAAGATTACTAGTTAATAATCATGTCCAAGCTTTATTTAATATAGAACAAATATATAAGGAGTCCAGTAAATCATTACGACGAATAGTAGACATAACTAATAAAAATTTAAGTGCTTTATCCACACTTGATCAACCAACTGACAAGTGGGATACGTTGATTATCTATTTGATGTCCACTAAATTGGATGGCGTCACATTAAGGGAATGGGAAGAACATAGAAACACTCTCACTGACCCCCCTACATTAGAAATTATGATCAAGTTTCTCACAAATAGGGCGGATCTGTTAGAAAATTTAGAAGAATCAAAAAACCTGAAGTTTAAAAAAGATTCACCAGAAGGCAGAGCTAAAAGTTTCATCGTGTCCACAGGTAAAAACAAAAATATCACCTGCCCATTATGTCATCAAGAACATTATTTATTTAACTGTCAAACTTTTAGGAACCTATCTGTTGATTTACGAATAAATAAGGCTAAAGATCTTAAAGTCTGTCTTAATTGCTTACGTACAGGTCATACTGAAAATAAATGTAAATTAGGTCACTGTAAGTATTGTAAAGTCAAACACAACACATTATTACATATAGAAAATCAAGCGGAATGCATTACAAACAATAACGTTGCTTTATCTGCTAAAATTTTACAATCAACTACTCAATCGCAATTCGTGCTACTTTCCACAGCCCTGGTCAAGGTGAAAGACAGCCAAGGCAAGCTGCACACCGCCAGACTTTTGCTGGACAATGGAAGCACTGCTAACTTTGTGTCGCAGAACTTTTGTAATGGTCTTCAAGTCGTTACCTGCGCTGCTAACTCCAAGGTGACAGGTATTAACAATCAGGCATCGAATAGTGTACGGTCTTGCACTCTGTCATTAGAGTCGTACTACACTGACTATAAAATGAACATTGATTGTTTTGTGTTACCACATATAACTACATCGATACCAACATCATATATACACATCCAAGACATATCTATACCAATAGGAATACACTTAGCTGATCCGAACTTTAACGTTCCGTCCTCCATCGATATACTGGTTGGAGCAGACATATTTTGGAGCGTGATTGGTACAAATAGAATTTATTTGGGTAAACATAAACCCACACTTTTTGAAACAAAATTTGGTTGGTTAATATCGGGGACAATTCATCAAACTAAAAACAAAATACCCATATGTATGTTAACTCAGAATCATGAAACAAGTGAGATCGATTTAACACGTTTTTGGGAATTAGATACCGTTTCTTCAATACACAAACTTACAGCGGAAGAGCGCGCATGTGAACACAACTTTACGTCAAATACCACTAGAAATGAAGACGGACGATTCATAGTTACCATACCACTTAAGGATTCACCGGACGTTCTGGGTGACTCTTTTACCATGGCTAAACGTCGATTTTTGTCATTAGAACGCCGACTACTAAAAGAACCAAAATTAAAGCAATTATATACAGAATTCATGTCCGAATACATTAATTTAGGTCATATGAGTAAAAAAAAAATTTGAACACATGCACATCTTATTACTTACCTCATCATGGGGTTTTTAAAGAATCTAGTTTAACAACTAAGCTACGAGTTGTCTTCGACGCATCGGCAGTTACAACAACCGGTAAATCATTTAATCACATTCAAATGGTAGGGCCTACTGTCCAGGATGATCTATTTTCTATATTACTACGATTAAGACAACATAAGTATGTAGTTTCAAGTGACATAGAAAAAATGTATAGGCAAATTAAGGTGAACGACATTCTTTACAACAAATTTTATGGAGATCGGACCCCTCACAGCTACTTGCAACATACACATTAAATACGGTAACGTATGGCACAGCTTCAGCCCCATATTTAGCTACTAGATGCATACATCAGCTAGCCTTGGAATGTAAAGATTCAAAAATTCAACACGCGATCGCTCATGACTTCTACGTTGACGATTTTTTATCAGGATCGAGTACTATTGAGGAAACAATAAGCTTGTGTCTTGGAGTTAAAAACGTTTTGGGTTCTGCACAATTTAATTTACGTAAATGGCAGTCGAATAATAAAGATATTCTAAAACATATTTGTAATAGTAATGATAATTTTAATATAGTCGATTTAAGCGCTGGTGAACTATCAAAAACTTTGGGTTTACTTTGGAATAGCCTTTTAGACACATTTACTTTCTTGATCAACATTAAATCTCAAGATAAAGTCAACAAGCGATCTATTTTATCTATCATTGCTCAAATATTCGATCCACTTGGACTTGTGTCCCCTTGTATAATTGAAGCTAAAATTATAATACAAAAATTGTGGATGGAAAAATGTACATGGGACAGTGAAGTTCCACAAAATATTAAAAATCTATGGTTCAATTTCATTAAAACACTACCACAATTAAATAAGTTACACATACCACGCTGGGTTATACGTGACTCACCCGTGAACATAGATATTCATGTATTTACTGATGCCTCTGAAAGGGCCTATGGTACATGTATATACTTACGATCTGTAGATATTAACGGGACAATCAGTGTTCATCTTCTGACGTCTAAGGGCAGGGTCGCTCCGATTAAGCCGACCACTATTCCTCGTTTGGAGCTTTGTGGAGCTTTGTTGGGGACAAGATTGTGCAGTAAGATACTACATTCACTCACCTTGGAGATTGGCACGTGTATATTTTGGTGCGACTCTACAATTGTACTTGGTTGGCTTTCATCATCACCTACACTTTTGAAACCGTTTGTACGACATCGTGTTTCTGAAATACAAGAAGCATCCTCTGCTCATCCTTGGCGCTATGTTCCTTCTAAAGAAAACCCCGCAGACCTCGTATCACGAGGAATGAGTGCAGACGTACTTTGTACATCCTCATTATGGTGGTCAGGGCCTACGTTTTTGCATTTAGACCAATCTCAATGGCCAGTTGCACCCGATAACGTGAAACGAGCAGATTTGCCGGAAACGATAAATATGCACACGTTACACTTATCAGACGGACCGCAGTTTGAAGAACACCTAATACACATACAAAATTATTCCTGTTTTATAAGGTTACAACATATCATTGCTTATATAAACAGATTTATTCACAATTCCAGAACATCATGTACTAATAAAACATTTGGTCCTCTTAATTTATTGGAATTAAAAAAGGCACATAACTTTATAATAAGATTAGCACAACAACAATCATTTAGCAAAGAATACAATTTACTAAATTCAGGTAAACCATTACCACCAAAAAATAGACTTCTTTCTCTGTCACCCTTTATTGATTCTGATAATATTATTCGAGTTGGTGGGAGGTTGTCAAATTCAGAATATGATTACAACGTAAAACATCCAATATTACTATGTAGTAACCATCATGTATGTAAATTGATATTTGATAGGGAACATAAACGTCTTATTCATGCAGGCCCGCAATTGTTGTTGTCGACGATTCGACATCAATATTGGCCGTTGGGTGGTAGGAATCTTGCAAAACGTACTGTCAGATCTTGTATCAAATGTTGTAGATTTAGAAGTAGAACTGTACAACCTATAATGGGTAATCTTCCAGTAGAACGGGTTCAATTAGAATTCCCATTTCTACAAACGGGGGTTGATTATTCTGGGCCAATCATGATAGCTAACCGTAAAGGCCGAGGATGTCACCTTATCAAATCGTACATCTGTGTTTTTGTCTGCTTAGCGACGAAGGCGGTGCATCTGGAGCTTGTTTCAGATCTTACGAAAGAAGCTTTCATGGCGGCTTTATCTAGATTTATTTCTCGCAGAGGAAAACCGAAAACCATATTCTCAGACAATGGTACTAATTTTGTAGGTACTTTCAATGAACTTTCTGCGCTCGTAAAACAAAAACTTTCGTGTATCACTGAAGAGCAAGGTATACAATTTTCATTTATTCCTGCATATACTCCTCACTTTGGCGGTTTATGGGAGTCTGCAGTTAAATCCATAAAATACCACCTGAGACGTATTTTAGGTCTAACTCATCTAACCTATGAAGAAATGTCAACATGTTTAATACAAATTGAAGGTATTCTAAATTCTAGGCCTCTTACTCCACTGTCTAGTGATCCATCAGACCTTATCCCTCTCACACCTGCTCACTTCCTAATTGGACGATCTTTAGTTTCCGTGCCTCACGAGCAGATCACCAACGCTAGAGTTTCGAGCTTGCAGCGATTTCAACGGATAGAATGTCTAAAACAACATTTCTGGAGTCGCTTTTCAGAAGAGTATATTTTGTGGCTCCAACAAAAGACTAAATGGCACCAATCAACAGAAGACCTACAAGAAGGGACATTGGTCATTATCAAAGACAAGACGGCGCCGCCATTGATGTGGCTTCTGGGTCGCATCATCCGAGTGCTACCCGGGACCGACGGTGTAGCACGAGTTGCTGATATCAACACAAAGAAGGGTATCTTACGCCGAGCTTACAACAACATCTGTCCATTGCCGCTGTCGTCAGTTGACCCAACACCGAAGACAGTCACCAATAATTGAAGAGACTTCAAGGGGGGAGTATGTTGGCACACAACCGAATATTTCATATGTTGTCGCTCGCCGCGCCCTCCACCACAGCGGCGTGAACAAGAAACTTCACTTCTCATAACACCGCCGTTAACGACGAATCATATTTGTTATTTGTAATAATTCTTCGTATTAAATCAGCTTAAATACAGTCCACTTATTTCATTTAATAACGTTCTTAACATTGGTCCTTCACACCGTCTAGTCTTGAAGAACAGCGAAGAAGTACATTTCTGGATCAAAGTTCGTCGTCGGCCGGTCTAAGTTTGGAGACGTCGCTCAATGAAGGCAAATCTGGAGACCTGAAGTGAGATCGTTCTAATATCCTCTCTTTATCTCCAAATCATTTCAATATCCTACTTTCTTAATCATTAAAACGAAAAATAGTACGTAACGGTTTCGAACTATTGTACTTACTTACTTGTTCGGTCATTTAAAATCATATTGCTTCATGTTGCATTTCATTTCTATACCTATTTAAAATATATTTACAAATATTAAGCATAATCTACAATTATTTATTCACAAAATCATATTTAAATACTTTATTACAAACTTTTTTTTCTGAAGGTAGATGGAAAAGTGTTGACCTAAAATTACGACTTGTACTCAAATAACGTTATTTACTCGCGTATTTGTTTCGTAACAGTACTAAATCAGGTATCTATTATTCTGCATTATATTATTTTTTTTAAAATAAGCTAATTTAGTTACTTTGCTCAGTGCGTTGTGCATACTATACCTACTTAAATAAAAAAAAAAAAATGTCAGATTCCAAAATAAAAGAATTAATTAAGAAACGTGGATCGATTAAAGCCAAGTTTACACAATTTAATTCATTTTTAAATCTTGTCAAAACTAGTGACAGCCTTACTGAGTTGCAAATCGCCGAACTGAATTTACGTCTTAGTAAAATAGAAAATTCTTATGATGATTACGACGCGTTTCAGACTGAATTGGAGTCTTTAGTGGAACAACCTGAAGAATTATATGCAGAACGAGAGCAGTGCGAAACGCTGTACTTTAATTTGATCGCCGCTGCTCGCGAGCTGCTGGATAAAAGTCGCCAGGCTTTCGCAGAGAAAAATATATCGGAGGTAAGCTTTCACGATGCGCCTACTGTTGTTGCAAGCAAGTCATGTGTCAGATTGCCAAAAATAGAATTACCTCACTTTGCTGGTCGCTATCAGGATTGGCTGGAATATAGGGATACATTCTTATCTTTGATTCACAACAATGCAAATATTGATAACATTAATAAATTTCATTATTTAAGAGCTTCCCTTCAAGGAAGTGCAGCATTAATAATCAGAAGTTTAGATTTCAAAGCCGAAAACTATGATAAATCCTGGGAATTACTTTGTCAGAGATATGATAATAAAAGATTACTAGTTAATAATCATGTCCAAGCTTTATTTAATATAGAACAAATATATAAGGAGTCCAGTAAATCATTACGACGAATAGTAGACATAACTAATAAAAATTTAAGTGCTTTATCCACACTTGATCAACCAACTGACAAGTGGGATACGTTGATTATCTATTTGATGTCCACTAAATTGGATGGCGTCACATTAAGGGAATGGGAAGAACATAGAAACACTCTCACTGACCCCCCTACATTAGAAATTATGATCAAGTTTCTCACAAATAGGGCGGATCTGTTAGAAAATTTAGAAGAATCAAAAAACCTGAAGTTTAAAAAAGATTCACCAGAAGGCAGAGCTAAAAGTTTCATCGTGTCCACAGGTAAAAACAAAAATATCACCTGCCCATTATGTCATCAAGAACATTATTTATTTAACTGTCAAACTTTTAGGAACCTATCTGTTGATTTACGAATAAATAAGGCTAAAGATCTTAAAGTCTGTCTTAATTGCTTACGTACAGGTCATACTGAAAATAAATGTAAATTAGGTCACTGTAAGTATTGTAAAGTCAAACACAACACATTATTACATATAGAAAATCAAGCGGAATGCATTACAAACAATAACGTTGCTTTATCTGCTAAAATTTTACAATCAACTACTCAATCGCAATTCGTGCTACTTTCCACAGCCCTGGTCAAGGTGAAAGACAGCCAAGGCAAGCTGCACACCGCCAGACTTTTGCTGGACAATGGAAGCACTGCTAACTTTGTGTCGCAGAACTTTTGTAATGGTCTTCAAGTCGTTACCTGCGCTGCTAACTCCAAGGTGACAGGTATTAACAATCAGGCATCGAATAGTGTACGGTCTTGCACTCTGTCATTAGAGTCGTACTACACTGACTATAAAATGAACATTGATTGTTTTGTGTTACCACATATAACTACATCGATACCAACATCATATATACACATCCAAGACATATCTATACCAATAGGAATACACTTAGCTGATCCGAACTTTAACGTTCCGTCCTCCATCGATATACTGGTTGGAGCAGACATATTTTGGAGCGTGATTGGTACAAATAGAATTTATTTGGGTAAACATAAACCCACACTTTTTGAAACAAAATTTGGTTGGTTAATATCGGGGACAATTCATCAAACTAAAAACAAAATACCCATATGTATGTTAACTCAGAATCATGAAACAAGTGAGATCGATTTAACACGTTTTTGGGAATTAGATACCGTTTCTTCAATACACAAACTTACAGCGGAAGAGCGCGCATGTGAACACAACTTTACGTCAAATACCACTAGAAATGAAGACGGACGATTCATAGTTACCATACCACTTAAGGATTCACCGGACGTTCTGGGTGACTCTTTTACCATGGCTAAACGTCGATTTTTGTCATTAGAACGCCGACTACTAAAAGAACCAAAATTAAAGCAATTATATACAGAATTCATGTCCGAATACATTAATTTAGGTCATATGAGTAAAAAAAAAAATTTGAACACATGCACATCTTATTACTTACCTCATCATGGGGTTTTTAAAGAATCTAGTTTAACAACTAAGCTACGAGTTGTCTTCGACGCATCGGCAGTTACAACAACCGGTAAATCATTTAATCACATTCAAATGGTAGGGCCTACTGTCCAGGATGATCTATTTTCTATATTACTACGATTAAGACAACATAAGTATGTAGTTTCAAGTGACATAGAAAAAATGTATAGGCAAATTAAGGTGAACGAGTCACAACATTCTTTACAACAAATTTTATGGAGATCGGACCCCTCACAGCCACTTGCAACATACACATTAAATACGGTAACGTATGGCACAGCTTCAGCCCCATATTTAGCTACTAGATGCATACATCAGCTAGCCTTGGAATGTAAAGATTCAAAAATTCAACACGCGATCGCTCATGACTTCTACGTTGACGATTTTTTATCAGGATCGAGTACTATTGAGGAAACAATAAGCTTGTGTCTTGGAGTTAAAAACGTTTTGGGTTCTGCACAATTTAATTTACGTAAATGGCAGTCGAATAATAAAGATATTCTAAAACATATTTGTAATAGTAATGATAATTTTAATATAGTCGATTTAAGCGCTGGTGAACTATCAAAAACTTTGGGTTTACTTTGGAATAGCCTTTTAGACACATTTACTTTCTTGATCAACATTAAATCTCAAGATAAAGTCAACAAGCGATCTATTTTATCTATCATTGCTCAAATATTCGATCCACTTGGACTTGTGTCCCCTTGTATAATTGAAGCTAAAATTATAATACAAAAATTGTGGATGGAAAAATGTACATGGGACAGTGAAGTTCCACAAAATATTAAAAATCTATGGTTCAATTTCATTAAAACACTACCACAATTAAATAAGTTACACATACCACGCTGGGTTATACGTGACTCACCCGTGAACATAGATATTCATGTATTTACTGATGCCTCTGAAAGGGCCTATGGTACATGTATATACTTACGATCTGTAGATATTAACGGGACAATCAGTGTTCATCTTCTGACGTCTAAGGGCAGGGTCGCTCCGATTAAGCCGACCACTATTCCTCGTTTGGAGCTTTGTGGAGCTTTGTTGGGGACAAGATTGTGCAGTAAGATACTACATTCACTCACCTTGGAGATTGGCACGTGTATATTTTGGTGCGACTCTACAATTGTACTTGGTTGGCTTTCATCATCACCTACACTTTTGAAACCGTTTGTACGACATCGTGTTTCTGAAATACAAGAAGCATCCTCTGCTCATCCTTGGCGCTATGTTCCTTCTAAAGAAAACCCCGCAGACCTCGTATCACGAGGAATGAGTGCAGACGTACTTTGTACATCCTCATTATGGTGGTCAGGGCCTACGTTTTTGCATTTAGACCAATCTCAATGGCCAGTTGCACCCGATAACGTGAAACGAGCAGATTTGCCGGAAACGATAAATATGCACACGTTACACTTATCAGACGGACCGCAGTTTGAAGAACACCTAATACACATACAAAATTATTCCTGTTTTATAAGGTTACAACATATCATTGCTTATATAAACAGATTTATTCACAATTCCAGAACATCATGTACTAATAAAACATTTGGTCCTCTTAATTTATTGGAATTAAAAAGGGCACATAACTTTATAATAAGATTAGCACAACAACAATCATTTAGCAAAGAATACAATTTACTAAATTCAGGTAAACCATTACCACCAAAAAATAGACTTCTTTCTCTGTCACCCTTTATTGATTCTGATAATATTATTCGAGTTGGTGGGAGGTTGTCAAATTCAGAATATGATGACAACGTAAAACATCCAATATTACTATGTAGTAACCATCATGTATGTAAATTGATATTTGATAGGGAACATAAACGTCTTATTCATGCAGGCCCGCAATTGTTGTTGTCGACGATTCGACATCAATATTGGCCGTTGGGTGGTAGGAATCTTGCAAAACGTACTGTCAGATCTTGTATCAAATGTTGTAGATTTAGAAGTAGAACTGTACAACCTATAATGGGTAATCTTCCAGTAGAACGGGTTCAATTAGAATTCCCATTTCTACAAACGGGGGTTGATTATTCTGGGCCAATCATGATAGCTAACCGTAAAGGCCGAGGATGTCACCTTATCAAATCGTACATCTGTGTTTTTGTCTGCTTAGCGACGAAGGCGGTGCATCTGGAGCTTGTTTCAGATCTTACGAAAGAAGCTTTCATGGCGGCTTTATCTAGATTTATTTCTCGCAGAGGAAAACCGAAAACCATATTCTCAGACAATGGTACTAATTTTGTAGGTACTTTCAATGAACTTTCTGCGCTCGTAAAACAAAAACTTTCGTGTATCACTGAAGAGCAAGGTATACAATTTTCATTTATTCCTGCATATACTCCTCACTTTGGCGGTTTATGGGAGTCTGCAGTTAAATCCATAAAATACCACCTGAGACGTATTTTAGGTCTAACTCATCTAACCTATGAAGAAATGTGAACATGTTTAATACAAATTGAAGGTATTCTAAATTCTAGGCCTCTTACTCCACTGTCTAGTGATCCATCAGACCTTATCCCTCTCACACCTGCTCACTTCCTAATTGGACGATCTTTAGTTTCCGTGCCTCACGAGCAGATCACCAACGCTAGAGTTTCGAGCTTGCAGCGATTTCAACGGATAGAATGTCTAAAACAACATTTCTGGAGTCGCTTTTCAGAAGAGTATATTTTGTGGCTCCAACAAAAGACTAAATGGCACCAATCAACAGAAGACCTACAAGAAGGGACATTGGTCATTATCAAAGACAAGACGGCGCCGCCATTGATGTGGCTTCTGGGTCGCATCATCCGAGTGCTACCCGGGACCGACGGTGTAGCACGAGTTGCTGATATCAACACAAAGAAGGGTATCTTACGCCGAGCTTACAACAACATCTGTCCATTGCCGCTGTCGTCAGTTGACCCAACACCGAAGACAGTCACCAATAATTGAAGAGACTTCAAGGGGGGAGTATGTTGGCACACAACCGAATATTTCATATGTTGTCGCTCGCCGCGCCCTCCACCACAGCGGCGTGAACAAGAAACTTCACTTCTCATAACACCGCCGTTAACGACGAATCATATTTGTTATTTGTAATAATTCTTCGTATTAAATCAGCTTAAATACAGTCCACTTATTTCAGTTAATAACGTCCTAAACATTGGTCCTTCACACCGTCTTGAAGAACAGCGAAGAAGTACATTTCTGGATCAAAGTTCGTCGTCGGCCGGTCTAAGTTTGGAGACGTCGCTCAATGAAGGCAAATCTGGAGACCTGAAGTGAGATCGTTCTAATATCCTCTCTTTATCTCCAAATCATTTCAATATCCTACTTTCTTAATCATTAAAACGAAAAATAGTACGTAACGGTTTCGAACTATTGTACTTACTTACTTGTTCGGTCATTTAAAATCATATTGCTTCATGTTGCATTTCATTTCTATACCTATTTAAAATATATTTACAAATATTAAGCATAATCTACAATTATTTATTCACAAAATCATATTTAAATACTTTATTACAAACTTTTTTTTCTGAAGGTAGATGGAAAAGTGTTGACCTAAAATTACGACTTGTACTCAAATAACGTTATTTACTCGCGTATTTGTTTCGTAACAGTACTAAATCAGGTATCTATTATTCTGCATTATATTATTTTTTTAAAATAAGCTTATTTAGTTACTTTGCTCAGTGCGTTGTGCATACTATACCTACTTAAATAAAAAAAAAAAAAATGTCAGATTCCAAAATAAAAGAATTAATTAAGAAACGTGGATCGATTAAAGCCAAGTTTACACAATTTAATTCATTTTTAAATCTTGTCAAAACTAGTGACAGCCTTACTGAGTTGCAAATCGCCGAACTGAATTTACGTCTTAGTAAAATAGAAAATTCTTATGATGATTACGACGCGTTTCAGACTGAATTGGAGTCTTTAGTGGAACAACCTGAAGAATTATATGCAGAACGAGAGCAGTGCGAAACGCTGTACTTTAATTTGATCGCCGCTGCTCGCGAGCTGCTGGATAAAAGTCGCCAGGCTTTCGCAGAGAAAAATATATCGGAGGTAAGCTTTCACGATGCGCCTACTGTTGTTGCAAGCAAGTCATGTGTCAGATTGCCAAAAATAGAATTACCTCACTTTGCTGGTCGCTATCAGGATTGGCTGGAATATAGGGATACATTCTTATCTTTGATTCACAACAATGCAAATATTGATAACATTAATAAATTTCATTATTTAAGAGCTTCCCTTCAAGGAAGTGCAGCATTAATAATCAGAAGTTTAGATTTCAAAGCCGAAAACTATGATAAATCCTGGGAATTACTTTGTCAGAGATATGATAATAAAAGATTACTAGTTAATAATCATGTCCAAGCTTTATTTAATATAGAACAAATATATAAGGAGTCCAGTAAATCATTACGACGAATAGTAGACATAACTAATAAAAATTTAAGTGCTTTATCCACACTTGATCAACCAACTGACAAGTGGGATACGTTGATTATCTATTTGATGTCCACTAAATTGGATGGCGTCACATTAAGGGAATGGGAAGAACATAGAAACACTCTCACTGACCCCCCTACATTAGAAATTATGATCAAGTTTCTCACAAATAGGGCGGATCTGTTAGAAAATTTAGAAGAATCAAAAAACCTGAAGTTTAAAAAAGATTCACCAGAAGGCAGAGCTAAAAGTTTCATCGTGTCCACAGGTAAAAACAAAAATATCACCTGCCCATTATGTCATCAAGAACATTATTTATTTAACTGTCAAACTTTTAGGAACCTATCTGTTGATTTACGAATAAATAAGGCTAAAGATCTTAAAGTCTGTCTTAATTGCTTACGTACAGGTCATACTGAAAATAAATGTAAATTAGGTCACTGTAAGTATTGTAAAGTCAAACACAACACATTATTACATATAGAAAATCAAGCGGAATGCATTACAAACAATAACGTTGCTTTATCTGCTAAAATTTTACAATCAACTACTCAATCGCAATTCGTGCTACTTTCCACAGCCCTGGTCAAGGTGAAAGACAGCCAAGGCAAGCTGCACACCGCCAGACTTTTGCTGGACAATGGAAGCACTGCTAACTTTGTGTCGCAGAACTTTTGTAATGGTCTTCAAGTCGTTACCTGCGCTGCTAACTCCAAGGTGACAGGTATTAACAATCAGGCATCGAATAGTGTACGGTCTTGCACTCTGTCATTAGAGTCGTACTACACTGACTATAAAATGAACATTGATTGTTTTGTGTTACCACATATAACTACATCGATACCAACATCATATATACACATCCAAGACATATCTATACCAATAGGAATACACTTAGCTGATCCGAACTTTAACGTTCCGTCCTCCATCGATATACTGGTTGGAGCAGACATATTTTGGAGCGTGATTGGTACAAATAGAATTTATTTGGGTAAACATAAACCCACACTTTTTGAAACAAAATTTGGTTGGTTAATATCGGGGACAATTCATCAAACTAAAAACAAAATACCCATATGTATGTTAACTCAGAATCATGAAACAAGTGAGATCGATTTAACACGTTTTTGGGAATTAGATACCGTTTCTTCAATACACAAACTTACAGCGGAAGAGCGCGCATGTGAACACAACTTTACGTCAAATACCACTAGAAATGAAGACGGACGATTCATAGTTACCATACCACTTAAGGATTCACCGGACGTTCTGGGTGACTCTTTTACCATGGCTAAACGTCGATTTTTGTCATTAGAACGCCGACTACTAAAAGAACCAAAATTAAAGCAATTATATACAGAATTCATGTCCGAATACATTAATTTAGGTCATATGAGTAAAAAAAAAAATTTGAACACATGCACATCTTATTACTTACCTCATCATGGGGTTTTTAAAGAATCTAGTTTAACAACTAAGCTACGAGTTGTCTTCGACGCATCGGCAGTTACAACAACCGGTAAATCATTTAATCACATTCAAATGGTAGGGCCTACTGTCCAGGATGATCTATTTTCTATATTACTACGATTAAGACAACATAAGTATGTAGTTTCAAGTGACATAGAAAAAATGTATAGGCAAATTAAGGTGAACGAGTCACAACATTCTTTACAACAAATTTTATGGAGATCGGATCCCTCACAGCCACTTGCAACATACACATTAAATACGGTAACGTATGGCACAGCTTCAGCCCCATATTTAGCTACTAGATGCATACATCAGCTAGCCTTGGAATGTAAAGATTAAAAAATTCAACACGCGATCGCTCATGACTTCTACGTTGACGATTTTTTATCAGGATCGAGTACTATTGAGGAAACAATAAGCTTGTGTCTTGGAGTTAAAAACGTGTTGAATTCTGCACAATTTAATTTACGTAAATGGCAGTCGAATAATAAAGATATTCTAAAACATATTTGTAATAGTAATGATAATTTTAATGTAGTCGATTTAAGCGCTGGTGAACTATCAAAAACTTTGGGTTTACTTTGGAATAGCCTTTTAGACACATTTACTTTCTTGATCAACATTAAATCTCAAGATAAAGTCAACAAGCGATCTATTTTATCTATCATTGCTCAAATATTCGATCCACTTGGACTTGTGTCCCCTTGTATAATTGAAGCTAAAATTATAATACAAAAATTGTGGATGGAAAAATGTACATGGGACAGTGAAGTTCCACAAAATATTAAAAATCTATGGTTCAATTTCATTAAAACACTACCACAATTAAATAAGTTACACATACCACGCTGGGTTATACGTGACTCACCCGTGAACATAGATATTCATGTATTTACTGATGCCTCTGAAAGGGCCTATGGTACATGTATATACTTACGATCTGTAGATATTAACGGGACAATCAGTGTTCATCTTCTGACGTCTAAGGGCAGGGTCGCTCCGATTAAGCCGACCACTA
>CATIXC010000019.1:0-19799 GCA_949709985.1 Luffia ferchaultella | reverse complement strand
AAATAAAAATTGAAAAATTTGTAATTTCTTAGTAAGTAAGTAAAATTAGTTATTGCTATGCAATATTAAAATATACATTAGGCGAACAAATAAATATAAAACGTCATAGAAAAGAAGTGCCGGAGTTCGATTCAAGTTGCGATCATTTTTCACTCGTAAATGAACGACTCGATGAACGAACAAAGTCGAGTTAGCTAGTGAAAATGCAAAATGTCTATTCTCTTGACCACTGTTTAGCCATCGCAAGCTGCTCGCAAATGTGCGTTTAAAGCCACTTTATACTTCGACGTGTCGCCGGTTGCGTACACAAGCGACCGCCACTCGCCGATCAGTTTAGCGTTAAAAGTGGTGCCGGTTAGGCATATTGTACTATCATGAAGGACAGTGTGTAAATATTAACGCTCTACCAAATTAGTAAAAGACATTGAAGGTCACGGCACAGAAAATTATATTATGCAACTTCACGTTTATTAAAAAGTTCATTTGTAACATTGTACTCATTTCTTAGAAAGAATGAAAAAAAAATCAATATAATGTAATCTTAATTGAAAAGCTCGGAATAGATGGCCATTTTGTTTTTGTTTGTATATATTCGCACCGTGTACGCGCACGACCAAATATGTTAACTCAGTAAGCAATTCTAACTCGCGCATCGACCGGCGCACGCTTGAACTATAAATCCACCCATTCAATGCCATACCACCTGTGGCGGTTGCGAATGGACTAGGCCTGTGACACGCTGGAGTATAAAATGGCCCTTAGGCGGTCTTTAATTTCAGAATCAAAAGTGAATCAAGAATCGACCTCCTGGCGAGCTACTTCATCAGGACAACTCGTCTACGGTACACGTCTAACGTCACCCCACTGGTTGTCAAGAGTAGGTATATTGAATCCTTAAATACCTCACTCTCATTATTTTTATCTGTTTTTCATGTTATAAGAACAAATCCAAGTGGCTCCACGTTGTAGCGGCAACACGATGGCTGTAGTATCGGACTTTTTTTAGACCATGCATAATCAAGTTTTTTTTTTATGGGAATAAAAAGATCAAAAAGCATTATAATAAATGTATTAAATTAGAAGGAGGTTATGTTGTAAATAATAGATTTATTACTTATTTATTATAATTTTCGTATTTTTTATACCATTACCAGAAAATGATTTTTCACCGCTCTCTTAATTATGAGATTTCTTGAGAAATACGTTTCTTTTCTTGCATAAAACCTAAGCTGGAGTCGGAGCTCCCACATAATGATAGAACCTTCAAATCAAGTGTAAGTATTAAATCAGAATGGATGTTACAATCCTCACACTGCACCTTGTGGGAGTCTTTGAATCTGTCTTAGTTTTTGTAAAAGAACAAAAATAGGTATATCTAATGAAATGCCAATTATCTTGAATTCTTATTTCAAATATTTAGTGTTTTTTTTTTTTATTGTTTAGGCATTTTAGTTCAATAAGATTCCTTTCTTGACTGGGTATTTAAATTTTTTTTTTTTTAATTGAAGTTAAATAAAACTTTCCTACGTATAATTTATATTTTATTACTGACACATTTTTAGTTTTATTTTGCAAAAAAAGTACATCGCGTTTGTATTGTTGTTGTTGTTGTTGTTGACGTTGTGCCTATTCTATGACACTCCCCCGGTTAATGTGAATCTATGGACACCTATATACAATATATATCAAAGGGTTTTTTTTCAGAGGTCCATGTTATGGATCATTTAAATGTTAAAAAAAATTGTGTAATACTACCATTGAACATTGACCTAACTTTTTTTTTAAGTACAATTGCCTAATGTCAATAATAAAGACTAGCTATGCTTGTGACAGCTTTTACAAGACAACAGAAAACGAAGTCTTATCAACAAATTAAACTTTTACGTATATAACCCTAAAACGTAATAATGGGTAATAAATAAAGATAATTAAGTAACTTTACTTATAAAAGTTAATTTAGGACGTTGTGCCGAACGGCCGTACATTCCCGGGCCTCTGCGTTTTTGACGGTAAATGGGTTTATCTCTCTCCAATTTCCCGGGTGAATGCCCGCCTGAATAGCCGTAAACGTGACCGCATCATTTAATGTATTTAAAACTAGTTCCATTAAGGTGGAAGTTCACACCTAATTTTTCATACAGATAGCCGCCACTACCAACCGCTACACTAATATAGGTATAATTCCAATCAAACTTTTTGGCGGATGTGAACATAGGCACAAGTCGTGTCGCAGTAACCAGTTTTAGGTGTAGCGGGACGCAGTGGAGCGAGGGGTATATGACTGTAGCCGCGCAAGCACCCTTATAGCGTTGTATTCCGATCCGCCATAAAGTTTGAGGCGAATAAATAAATAAATAGAAATACTCAGAAGCCGTACAGTTGCGGAACACGAAGTGTGAAAACAGCTTTAAATGGTTAAAAAAAATTGACTTCATCTTCTCGAGGGTTTGGAAACGTATATACCTTTCCATAAACAGTGTATTCAGTTATAGGATTTGTTTTTTATTATTGTGATAATAAAAGTACGAAATGACTAGAAGCACTGTTCTGCGCTTACCGTCTAACCACTCTTCTTCTAGTTAGCTGGTGTATCTTTGACAAGCTTCAATCCTGATTCAGTACACGAGATGTAACATTTCTGAGTCTATTAAAACTAAACGCTGCTGTCAAATTTATCTACTTAATGATTGTGATATATTGCAGTTATTTCATATATAATTCCACAACCAACTGTAATTGACTGTACACAATCGCATCACACGCGTGCGCCGGACGGAACAGTGCAAACGTAGTGCTTGACCGGCAAAAACGTAACGTGCGCGACCGGCACTAGCTTAACTATGTCATTAGCCTTAGGGCTACATAATATTACAATAGATGAATGCTATATTTGTATGTACATTTATATAGTAACTAGCGACCGCCCGCAGCTTCGCTTGCGTAGACTACACATTTCTGTTTTAGGTAGTGTTAACATTCGAAATGGTTTATACGTAGGTACTTTTTGCTGAAACTAATATTGGGTACACTCATTCAAACTTTCAATCTTCATTCTCCCCACTCCTTTAAGACAACCGATACTTCCATACTTTTCACCTCCCGTTTCCCACCCTTAAAATGTGGAAATCCAAAAATCTTGAAACACGTCATTATTTATTTATGTTAAAATTTTTATGTTTCTAACTTTAAATAACAAAGGCTCTCATACAAAGCCCCTCCATCCCTCCCTCCTTAAATTTGAAATTTCCAAATATTCCTTTCTTAAAAAATTAATACTCACGTTATAAAATAAACCACTATTGTTCCAAATTTCGGCTTCCTAGATTTCGTAGTTTCGGCTTTATCTAAGTTGATAGATCAGTGAGGACAAACGACAGACAGACATAAAAAGTAGTTGATGTCACTCTTGACAACCTTCTTTCACGTCTGCAAAGTTTCATTGAAATCTGTTCAGCCGTTTTGGAGATTAGCTCGAACAGACACATAGACGTATAGACAGACGGACAAAAAGTAGCGTATGTCACTTTTGACCACCTTCTTTTCATACCCTTGAAATTTCATTAAAATCGGCTTAGCCGTTTTAGAAATTAGCCCGAATATACAGACGGACGTACATACAGACATTCAAAAAAGTAGTGTATTTCATTTTCG
Organism: Luffia ferchaultella; assembly: GCA_949709985.1. Classification (NCBI taxonomy): domain Eukaryota; kingdom Metazoa; phylum Arthropoda; class Insecta; order Lepidoptera; family Psychidae; genus Luffia; species Luffia ferchaultella. The sequence continues at coordinate 16,148 of CATIXC010000019.1, read as the reverse complement.
ACCACTTTCTTTCCACATCTGTGAAGTTTCATCAAAACAAGTTTAGCCGTTTTGGAGATTTGCTCGAATAGACAGACAGATAAATAGTATTATTTTATACATATAGCCTATAGCCTTTCTCAATAAATAGACTAACCAACACAAAAAGAATTTTTTGATTCGAACCAGTAGTTCCGGAGATTTGCGCGTTCAAACAAACAAACAAACAAACAAACAAACAAACAAACAAACAAACAAACAAACAAACAAACAAACAAACAAACAAACAAACAAACAAACAAACAAACAAACAAACAAACAAACAAACAAACAAACAAACAAACAAACAAACAAACAAACAAACAAACAAACAAACAAACAAACAAACAAACAAACAAACTCTTTAGCTTTATAATATTAGTATAGATGTTTTAGATAGAATAATAATCAGGATGGAGCGTCTCATATTTCGAAACGATCAAAAACGTGTGAAGGCGCCCACGAGTTCTTCTTTGAACTTCGTCTGGGCTCACTCCTGAAGCGTGAGCGTTTTAGTGGACTGTATTTATAGGTATAGCGAGGGGCGATAGCGAAAGGAGAGGAAAGACTAAAGGGACTGACCTTGACGCAGCAACACACATATAAGTCTTCGCTGTCAGCCAGGAGCTCCTCCAGTCAGGCGGCGGCGCGGCACCAACACGTAATCGGGCACACTCCACAGTTTATATATTATAGCGTTTGTTACACAATATTATTAGGTTTTTATATGAGTTTTAGGCGATAAGCGATTATGCGTTTAGCGTTTTATATTTTCAGTGCGTCACATAGGAAAGACAACAGCGGACTGAATGTAAAGGAAAAAGCGGGTAGTGAGGAAACGAGAATTAGGGATGCGGCGTAGCCATTGCCCCCGGCCATTGAAAGACTCGCTTTCAATTGCACAAGGAAAAACAAAAGAAAAATATTAAAATAAACTTAAAATTTAACAAAGAAAGCGGATAATAAATTAAATTATTGCTATTGCGTGGGTAGAGAGCAGAGACGCACGACTGGTCTCTTGTAAATTCCAGTTGCAGTCTTAACTGACGCAACACGGACTACTCCGTCGACTCCTGGGAATGTAGAAACTACTACGCCCAACGGCCAATGAAGGATAGGGGTATCATCAGTCATTACAATTACAATCGTACCCTTTTCGATTGGTTTAGAAGGTGTATTCCATTTCTCACGCGTTTGTAAAAGATGTAAGTACTCTAACTTCCATCTTTTTGAAAAAGATTGTACCATATTATCCAAAAGCTTATATCGTTTTACTAAATTACTAGAAAACTCTGTCTCATCTACAAAAGGTAAATGTTTTATTGGACTTGACATTAAAAAATGCGCGGGCGTTAGAGCAGAAGGCTCCGATGGATCAGAACTCAATAGCGTAAGCGGACGCGAATTCAGTACGCACTCTATTTGCACCAATACTGTCAACAATTCTTCATATGTTAAACTGAAATCAACAATTCAAACTGAAAAACCTATTACGCGAAACAAATGAGTTTTAAACGCTTTGACGTAAGTCTCGACATGTCCATTAAAATGAGGACTGCGTGGAGGTATGAGTTTCCAGATGATTCTGTTTTCTGATAACTCCTTTGCAAATGAAAAATTGTAATTTTCAGAACATAAAAATTTATAGAGTTCCTTAAACGTATTTTTTGCTCCTATAAACGTCGTACCGTTATCAGAGTACATACACGAAACCGCACCCCGTCTGGCAAGAAAGCGTTTAAAAGCTGAAATGAATACGTGCGTTGTCAGATCTGAGGCTATCTCTATATGTACAGCGCGCGTTACGAGGCACACAAATATGCACAAATAGCATTTTATAGGACGAACACCGCGTTTTCTATAAGGCGTAATGCTGATTGGACCTGCATAATCTACAGCTGTATGCGTGAAAGCTTTAGTTTGCTGTACACGACAAGCTGGTAAATCAGACATTATAGGAAATGTATTTTTTGGATTAACCTTAAAACAAAAATAACATTGATGAATAATTTTGCGAACGGTGTTTCGACAAGATAAAATCCAATAGCGTTGTCTAAGTATAGACATAAGTAGTTGCGGCCCAGTATGACAATGTTTTTCGTGATAATATTTTATTATGAGATCGACAATATAGTCCTTTCGAGGTAATAAAATAGGATGCTGCTGATCATAGGATAAGTCTGCATTACGCAGGCGTCCACCAACGCGCAACAATCCGTATTTATCTAGAAATGGGTTTAATTTTCTGATTTGAGGCGAACAGTTTTTATTTGAAATTAAACATTTTATATCGTCAGCGAAATATTTAGATTGCATAACCTTAATTATTTGAGTTTCAGCGAAATCAAATTGTGAACTGGTAATTACTTCAGCGCGAGGTAGTTTCTTCAAAAAGCGATAAATGTAAATAATAGAGCGAAGTAGAGCGTTCCACGAAGAAAAGCGTTGTGATAGCGTATACAAAGTATGAGGTTCTTCTTCGGCCGACGTAGCTAAAGCGATTATCTTTGATTCGGGTACTTCTATATTATCAGGAGGTTTGAACCTTTTAATAGGCCAACTTTCAGGTTCTTGCTGTAACCATGAGGGACCATTAAACCATAATGGATGGTCAATTAAGCGTAAAGGTGTGATACCACGAGACAAACAATCACTCGGATTATCGACTCCATTTACGTGATAAAAATGTCGCGGAGGAAGCGTATCAATAATTTTTGTAATTCGCGTAGCAACAAATGTTTTAAATTTATGCGGAGACGAGTGGATCCAGCATAGAGTCACCATAGAATCGGTGAAACAATAAATATCGTCAATATTATGACGAGGAGCGTATGTGTCGATGACTAGACGCGTTAATTTAGCCATAAGTAGCGCAGCGCACAACTCCAAGCGAGCGATAGAAACAACTTTAAGAGGCGCTACTTTAGATTTCGCGCAAACCAAACGTATAATAGGCGGGTTGTTAGCGTTAGATACGCGTAAATAAATAACTGCGCCATAAGCTTTTTCACTAGCGTCTGAAAAAGCGATTATAGAAATTTTTGAATTTTTAGTTACACCTAAATGACGTGGGAATTTTAATTTAGCTATTTCCGGAAGTTCGGAAATATATTTATGCCAAATTTCAGCAATGTGCGGTGGCGTTGGTTCGTCCCAGTCCAATTTCAAAAGCCAAAGTTGCTGGATGAGAACCTTAGCAAATAATATGACCGGTGCGATAAACCCAATTATGTCATATTGACGAGCGATGACGGACAAAATATTTCGTTTTGTACATAGTCGCTCCTCTATGGACACGACAAAACTAAATTCATCAGTAGACGGAGACCACTGAAGTCCCAAGATCTTTAAATGTTGATCCTGTTCAAACTGAACAGCCGAACGGTAGTGATAAGACTCGGGCAACGAATCTAACAATTCAGCAGAATTACTAGACCATTTTACCAAATCAAAGCCCCCGGCCTTGAAGAGACCCAGCAACTCATTCTTAAGTTTGAGTGCGTCAGGTAGCGCGGGAACAGAATAACACACGTCGTCCATATAGGTGGTGCGCGGTATAAGATCCGCGGCGAGCGGGTATGTGTCTTGTTCTTCGGCGGCCAATTCGCGTACGACACGCTTATTAATCCAAAACAGACGCGATTGAACTCATACGTGACGAGAGGTTCCGTAGAGTTGTAACGATAAAGTATTTTTTGAAATTTGCGATGTTCTTCCTGAACCAAAATTTGCAAGTACATCTGCTTGATGTCTGCTGAGAAAGCTATACTATAAAAGCGAAACATGAGTAATATTAAAAATAAGTCATTTTGTAGATTTTGCCCTGTATATAATATGTCGTTGAGTGATAGGCCAGAAGTGGTTTTGGCACTCGCGTCTAACACTATACGCAACTTCGTCGTGGTTTTGTCTTGACGCACGATGGCGTGGTGAGGGATGTAATAACCACTTTCAATATTATCATCATAAACTGGAGAGATATAATTTTTATCTAAATATTCTTTGATAACCGCGTTGTATTCTAAGCGCAAAGTAGGCGAAGCATTAAGTTTTCGTTCCAAAGATAAATATCTATTTTTAGCGATTGTATACGAGTCACCCAAAGAAGCAGAGTCGCGCGAAAAGGGAAGCGCGACGCTGTAGCGTCCAGACTTGTCTCGCGACAAATTATCTATAAATATAATTTCGCATTCACGATCCTCAGCATTAAGGACAGGCGCGGTATTAACTTCTTCAAGTTGCCAAAATTTTTGTAAAATCGTATTTATACAGGGTTGAGTAACAGCGCAACAAGCAAGAGATATGTTACTGGGATTATTTTCAATATCTACATTGCCTATAATCATATAACCGAAGACAGTCTCGAAAGCTGTCGGCATACCCGGAGGTCCCGTTACACGGCCCGACAGTAAAATTTGTGAAAACATCGAACCCCCCAACAAAAGATCGATATCACCCGGAACCGTGTAATATTTATCAGCGAGCGTAACATTATTTAAATAGGTAAATGAAGTAGTATTTATATGAGCGGTAGGTATTTTATCCGTAATTCGATCGATTACAAAAGCGTTAATAGAATATTTAATATTTTTATTTATTAATGATGACACTTTAAGTGTTAACATGCCCTTAATTGAACTAGCGGAGCCACCTATGCCCTTGACGACAGATCTAGTAATTTTATTATAGCGTAAATTTAATAATTTGCAGCAATCTGCGGTTATGAAATTATTTTGTGAAGCTGTGTCCACTAGACCTCTAATAGTATGTAAGTTACCCAAGTTATCTTCAGTGTTTAATTGAACAGTTCCTAATAAACAAGTGTTCAAGCGTTCAGAACTAGATTTAATATTACAAAGCGATATTTTATTATCGTGTAACGCATCCACTGTCGTCGGAAACCGGTTAGCGGGGCCAACGGCAGCTGAGTGCTTCAGCGTTTCAGAGAATTCTGCACGAACGTTTACGGTTTGCGGTTCCGTATGCGACCTCATTTTTCTACATAAAAGTGAATGATGTTTGCATCCACAGTAGCGACATAAAACCGTAGATTTACAAGCGAAACTTACATGATATAAACTCAAACAATTAGAACATCCATTTCGTTTTTTAATAAAATTAATACGATCATTAATTGAAAGGCGTTTAAAAAAATCACATTTATATAATTGTGTATGTGTGGTTTGTTTACAGCATACACAAGCATTATCCACTACGACAAAGGAATGCATAGGCTTCGAGTAATTTTGTTCTGCGTTATTTTTACCATACTTCTTTGGCGGGGTAGAAGTAGTATATATAGAAGAAGGCGTGCGATCCAATATTTTGGATTGTTCATGAAGAAAACCGATTAAACTATTGTACGTAGGTATGGATTCGTCACGTTTTAACATTTCAAAGGCGCGCGATGTTTCCGAATCCAGTTTCTTAAGTGCTACGTGGAGTAATATGAAATCCGTCAAATCAGACAATTTCAAAGATTTCAAACTAGCGACCGCGGCGGCGAATTTATCTAAAAATAATTCTATATTTTTTGAAGAAGCGTAACTAGCAGCTTTAAAATTAAATAATTGCTCCAAATAAGCGGAAGCGAGACAACGTTTATCCTCATATTTTTTAACCAAAGTTGACCAAATCTTTTCGTAATTTTCCCCGGTGGGAGTGATTCCGGAGCACACTGATAAAGCACGACCAGAAAGTTTTCCTATTAAGTATTGCACCCTTTCGTGATCTGTTAAGTTTTCGTTTACATGAATAGTATTTTTGAAATTTTCATAAAACATTGGCCACTCAATAGGATCACCAGAAAACGACAATAACTCCAACTTAGGTAATTTTATAGTACTCTTCTTGCTTTCAGAATTGTTACCAGCATCGTTGCATGTAGACTCAGGAACTTTAAGAGCGTTAATTTTAATTTCGACCCGCTTAATACGGCAATATAAATCATCAAACGCATTCCAAGATTGAAAATTAGGTACCGCGTCAGGATTCACAGTCAGCTCAAGCAAATTGATTTGTTTTACTAAATCAGAAAATTCATTGCGAATCGATTCCAATGTAATAATACTAGACAAAAACAATTCTTCTGATACTGTATCTTCAAAGGCGTTTTTTGCGTAATTATAGATGTATTGCAACCGACCAAACATTGATTCACGTTGCGCAGTTAACATCTTTATTTGTATTTTAATATCTGCCTCTTGCAGTGTTACTTCACCTTTTGTAGGCATATTTGAAGTTAAATATATTTATAGAATCAATAGAATTAAAACTGAAAACGTAAGAAACTAGACGATTCAATAAATGTCGCAATTACTGCCTGTAACATGCACACGCGGCACGCACACAAAAGGTGCGCGCGCGTAGATGCGACCATAAAGGTATATATACTAGCGTAAGAGAGGAACACAGTGTGCGAATGACATCCAGCTCTTTGCGGAAATCCTACATGCGAGAAAGAAATGCAAGAAAATATGACATAAAACCTCTTTGAACACATTTAGTCTTCTTTACTCACTTGTCAAAATAAGGTCCAGCTTTGTTTTCTATTTTGTGTTATAATCGTTTTGAATTCTACAAAAATTAATTCTTGTGATAAAAATGGTGTAGTGTTCAGTTTTAAATTGCACTGTAACATATGTTAATAATCCAAATAAAGAGACATTTCACCGGTAAGTACTGCCAATAACATATTGTTATCTTAATGCTTATTTTTATAAAAAGCGATCCTAAATTTACTTGGTTATACATGAGTAGTATACGGTAAATACTTTATTTTGTAAATAATTTGTTATTTTAAACAATTATGTGTACGATACAAAAATATTGTGTAAAATTACAATCAAACAATTAAGCATAGGGATTGCACAAAATCTATCGATATGTCGATATTTTCAAATATAAATATTTTGTAAATTTGATATTACCTAATTGCACCTGTTCCACTGGAATGATGTCGTTAACTGTTTTTAAACATATTGTGAGGTTTATTTAGCCTGGCAGCACATTGTAAAAGAAAGTATGACATCTATACATATATACTACATATAGGGTATATATGTAAATACAAGAGTTTTTCAAATGAAAATATAAGATATATACACAATTAATTTTAATCGTTATTTATTTATGATTTAAAGTCTGACGTTCTATCTGTTCTCTGATTATGAACGTCGTAAATAATTTAACTTTGAATGACAAAACTACTGTATACAATAGTTTCTCATTTTCCTCCAAGAAACTGCGGTGTTAAAAATGCTTCCTGATAATGATGACTCTTTCATAATATCCAGGTTTCCTGTAAACACGGTTAGCATAGAACAATGGAAAAAATGTTAAATAGAACAGGTGGGACTCCTCGAAAACATTCTTTGGTTTGCAGTAGACATTTTACGGATAACTGTTTTGTCTAACTAAATCACCGACGACTTTTGAAGAAAGGATCTATACCTACTGAATTTGTGCCGTTAGGGGTTTCTTTTTTTTCATATGTGCTTACTAAGTATATTAAGTAATATACTAATAATACTTAATATCTAAAGTCAGAGCATTTATGCCAACTGTAATTTCTGTACAGGTCAATCTGAAGACCAAGCGATCAGTGTCAGCGTACGTTTACCGGGATATATCACCAGGACCTTCAACTTTAGAGCCTAAACCTTTATTTCAGCACTAATATAAAATTGATTTGAAGAAAAAGTCCATCACAGTGAAAATATCAATTTTAGGCAAATTATCACTTTGTCTTTTACAGAAACTTGTTCCTTTATATTTAAATAAAACTTAATTACCTATTACATAAAGAAACAAAAGATATTATAGACTAGTCCAAGGCATCCAAGGCATAATTTGTGGTGCAGTGAGACGACGCGACACTCAATCGAGTAGACAATGTGACGTCATGGGCAGTAAGAAGCCACCAGTCAAACCGCACGAAAATACATAATAATAATAATAACGTGCACATTACAACGTCGTGGCCCCAAACTAAACATTAGCTTGTGTTTTGGGTACCAAGCGAAGACACCACATACATATAACAACCAAGACCCGGTACCAGTATCGATATTCATCATATAAATACTGACCCGACCTAGGATTCGAACCCGGGACCTCCAGCTTCGTAGGCAGGGTCGCTACCCACTAGGCTAAGCGGTCGTCAAATTAATAAATATCAATAATTTATTTCTCAGTCATTTATTGACGAATTTAAAAAAAAAACTTACACTGTTTTATTAGTTTTGGTTTATCTTTCAATTCTATCGAGTTAAATTGTATATTTTGAACATCATGAACTTCTCCATTGTAAATGTTTTTGTTTTGTACATTCTCATTTTTTTGTTTACAAAGAGTTAAAATTTTGTTGTTATGCGTTGCAACGTGACGTATTGTCATTAAAAATAAAAATCGTTTATTTATATTGTTTTATTTATTACGTGGCTTGTATTCAACTAAATATTAAAATTTCCATAATGATTAACGCTTTCTTTACTTCTGCAAATTTTTTATTATTAACTGTTAACAAAAAAAAAAAATTTATTGGAGTAAAGGAAATGGCATTTGAATTGACTGATTGATGATTTGTCATTTTAAAAAACTGAAAGTTAGGAAAAGTAACTCAAAACAAAAATTATGTAGTATAGCAGATTCAAAATAATAAATAGGATTGCCGATTGCGACTTATGATAACGCGGTAATTTCAACGACACATTATCATGAAAGTACTACGTGCTATCGATAATATAAAAAACACCCATGCACATCACTAAAACTGGCTCAACCACATGTGAATTTTGCACACATACTCATTTCCGTTTCGGTCATGCGATGTTTAGATGTCAGTTGGTCTCCTACGCTAGTATATATATGTCTATGGATGCGACGCGATGTTTACCTACCTACAAAGCGAAATAATTATAAATTCTTAGATAAAATTTTGATATAAAATAATTTTATATTTATATAAAGCGTTTCGTGCGAGAAATGGAATCTACCTTGTTCAGTAAAGACTGACAGAGTAAGAATAGCGTAGTTTAAAAGAATTGTATGAAGGGAAGCGTGCAGCGAGTTATTTTAAAACTTTTGGTAAAGACCAGAATTTTATGAAGCGAGCGTGTTCAGAAGAACAAATTATTTTTTAAACCTTCGGTTCGAAGGAACATATTATTTTTTAAACATACGGCTCGAAGGACCATATTATTATGAAGGCGCCCACGAGTTCTTCTTTGAACTTCGTCTGGGCTCACTCCTGAAGCGTGAGCGTTTTAGTGGACTGTATTTATAGGTATAGCGAGGGGCGATAGCGAAAGGAGAGGAAAGACTAAAGGGACTGACCTTGACGCAGCAACACACATATAAGTCTTCGCTGTCAGCCAGGAGCTCCTCCAGTCAGGCGGCGGCGCGGCACCAACACTTAATCGGGCACACTCCACAGTTTATATATTATAGCGTTTGTTACACAATATTATTAGGTTTTTATATGAGTTTTAGGCGATAAGCGATTATGCGTTTAGCGTTTTATATTTTCAGTGCGTCACATAGGAAAGACAACAGCGGACTGAATGTAAAGGAAAAAGCGGGTAGTGAGGAAACGAGAATTAGGGATGCGGCGTAGCCAACGTGCGTAAAATGTCAGACTCAGTAATTAAGATACACCTCACATCATTATCATTGTTTTAAATAACACATGAAATATAATTTCAGATTCTTTGGTTTTTCCATGTTTTTTCCAGTACGAATTTAATATGTGGGTCACAAAAAATTCTACTTCGCAACGAATATCTCAAAACGTCGACTATGTATATTTTTTTGCTCACAATTTTGTTGATACAACGCGGTATCTGTATGAACATCCACGACTAGTGTCAATATCATATAATTATGTGCTGTCACAGTTTTATTAGGTCTTCGCTTGCCGTTTGCCGAAGAAATTGCCGTTCTTCAGTACTGGCCATTTCAAACAAAAAAAAAATTTGATTGGCTGTGAATTCTAAATTCAAATTAATTTTGTTTTAAAAACATGACATTCTTTTTACAAAGTCAGTCTTTTGTTTATTGATTAGCGTTGTGTTTTCATTACATTTGAACATTTTTCGTCATAAAGGACACTTTAAAATTCGTGTAATTATGGAATATGAGTTCCGTCGTGGCACTAATGCGGCACAAACGGCACGTAACATCAACAACGTTTACGGAGAGAACTTAACAAACGAACGCACAACCCGTTATTGGTTTGTCCGCTTCCGTTCTGGAAATTATGACTTGAATAATGAAACTCGTGGTCGTTCGAACACTTTGGTAAACAATTATGAATTTAAGGCGATCGTGGAAGCTAGTGATACTCAAATTACAGCTGAACTAGCAGCGGCTTTTGATGTTAGCATCAAAACAATGTTGGACCGTTTGCGACAAATTGGCGAAGTAAAAAAGCTTGATAGATAGGTACCCCACGAACTTAACGATCGCCAGCGCAACGTACGTGTCAAGACCTGTATCGCGTTGCTCAACAGGCACAGAAATGAAGGAATTTTGAACCGGATTGTTACCTGTGTTGAAAAATGGATTCTGTCTGACAATCGAAAGCGCTCAGCAAATTGGTTAGATCTTAGTTCAGCACCAAAGCAATGTGTTAAACGAAAAATAACCCCTAAAAAGGTGATGGTCACTGTTTGGTGGTCTAGTGCCGGTGTCATTCATCACAGCTTTTTACAAAATGGCATAAGCATTACTGCAGATGTATACTGTGAAGAACGGAAGACAAAGATGGAGAAGCTCACACGTCTGCGACCAGCTTTGGTCAATCGGTCGTCCTCACTGCTCTTTCACAACAACTTGCGACCCCATACTGCACAACAAACAATCTCCAAACTGCTAGAGTTGAAGTTGGAAGTTCTCCCTCATCCGCCATACTCACCAGGCCTTGCACCTACCGACTATAAGGTTTTTTTATTTCAAAATTTGGACAACTTTTTAACGGGGAAAAAATTCAATTCCCGAGAGACTACAAAATGCCTTTGAAGAGTTTGTTGCCTCCCGTCCAGTTGATTTTTACAAGAAGGGCATCAATAAACTGCCACTGCGTTGGCAAAGATGCATCGATTGCACAGGTGATTACTTTGAATAACAGAAATAAAGATGTTTGAAAAAAAAAATGTAACTTATTTCATACAAAACACCAACTTCATAGGTTAAGACCTAATATATCGAATCGATAAACTATATCAAGATCGTCATTAGGTATCATCGTAATATCGGAATTTTTATTTGCTTTTCCAGTATGAATTTTAAATGTACGTCACATTGAATTCTATTTCACTGTGCGAATATGTCAAAACATCCACTGGCATATATTTATTCTGTATATTTTTTGCGCACATATTTGTGGTTATATATATATATATATGTGTGTACCTACATATGGAGTCATGGCACTTTAGCACTTTAGCAATTTTTTGATTTATTATCATGAAAATTTAAATAGCCGAAATACGTCAAAATTTGCAAAAATCGACTAATTTTTATTTTTCAAGACATAAACCTAGAAGCAACCAAGAATTTAATGAAATTCCCTTGTAAGCTGACTAACTCGCAAACAAAACTTAATAATTTAAAAGACATACGTAGGTACATCTATATATAGGTAAGTACACACAAACTCCACAAACTTCGTGCGCAGCCCAAACGGAATATTTGCGAATATAAATTTGAAGTAAGAGGAAAGACATTTTTCCGCCTCAACTTTTCGGTGCAAAATAAATTATGCCATTTTTCACATTTTACTGCATCCATAATTTTTCCAACCTACTTCGCCTACGTGGACGGGTGATGGCCAGCTTGATTAAATAATATTTTGATATATGTGACTTAGGAATATTATCGTTGGTTCGCGATTCATTTGTTGAGATGTTTCTACTGGCGTTATAGAAATATCGAACGCGCTCGAATGCCAAATCCACTCGGTTTTGAGAGCTTTTGTTCTACATTTTGGCACACATCAAGAAACTTGAACGCTGAACTGAGAACGTACGGATTAAATTATTTGTTTTACATTGTGCATTGTGCCGTTAAGCGGGTTCGATCCCCGCTCTGGAAAATATTTGTGTGCATGAACATGTCTATTTGTTCCGAGTTTGGGTGTAAAAGTATATATTATTTAAAAAAAAAGAATATTTAAATATATATATATCAGTCGTATAGTAACCCATAATACAAGCATAGTACTTGCTTACTTTGGGACTAGATGGCGCTGTGTGGGTCGACCCAGATATTATTATTATTGTTATTACAAGCAAATATGCAATCCTAAAAATAGCAAACAAAAAATTGTATATTATGAAATATATAAAATGTTCTAGTTCATTGAATCCACGTCAGCGAGTGGATATATTCTCATCCAGCAATAGAAAACACTGGGCGAATCAGGGCGAATGTACTTAGCTTTACTAACTTGCTTATAGTTTTTATCTTATAATAGATTTTCACGTGATTTTTTTCCCGCAGGGTTATTACCTAACAAGAATCAGATTTGATTGGTTCGATCGTAATCTTTGATCTCCTAAAATTTACTACATTTCTAGGTAGATTTTTAATTTTATTGGGCGGAAGTTCAATAATACAATAACAATTTTTATTAATTAATAGATAACTAATATCAGATATTATTAAAAAAATTACATATTATTCTTATATTAATTTATATACCAGTAGGAATTATAACTATTCGAATTACCAAAGGTAGCGCTCATCGAATATAACAACACTTTTTGAGTTTTCTGCTTTTTGTTTTCAGACCACATGGTAAATATGCATAGATTTCCAAAAAAATCAACTATAAGTTATGGAAAAAAAGGTCTTTTATCATTCTTTCTTTTCGATATGCATGCATTTATAGTAAACTATATATACACACCACCCCATCAATAAATATTTTAAGTAAATTAACTATTATAACTTAGACCAGACTATACACCGTGTTCGGCTGAACGTAGTCAAAACAGAACGCGTATCTACAACTTGACAAACTAAACAAAAAGTTTCAAGTAAGTACGTGGCGCAAAATAATGGTTACCGACAACAAAAGTACCTACCACGAACGATCCAAATGCTTGATCATCTTACTGTTAAGATATCTAATACTATTCTGAGACAGCAAGTTTAACGCCAACTGCCAATTTGATAATTATTACATAACATAAAATTCCTTATCAGCTCTTCCACGAGTAAGTAGGGTTTCTCCAATTTTGCGAGACAGTCTCGTGATTGAGTTTGCAAGTAAACCTGATTTAACAAAAATAGCTGAAAAAAAATTAGAGTTTAAATATGTTCTCTCTGTAACCGTTATTTTGCGCCATCTGCTCGCGCATTTGAAACTTTTTGTTAAGCTCTCAATGAATTCTCAAGTTTGGACTACATTCAGCTGAACACGATGTATAGTTTACAGAGAAACAGAAAGAAACAAAATGCAAATAAGGGCAGAAAAGAGAGTAGCAAGATTTGAGGATGTAATTATCTAGATCTAGAGGAAAAAAATTATCAAAGAAATCTCTGGAGGAAATAGAAAGAAGGATGGAAGGGGAAAATTATGTGATAGAGCAAGAACCGACCACAATGGAAAGAAGGTGAGGAGGGTAAGACAAGAAGACGTGAAGATAGAGAAATTGATAGGATTGGGAAAGAGATGAGAAGTAGAAAGGCAAGAAAGACAAGAGCAATGGAAATATGGCAGCACCAGAATGGTAGCAGGTAGAGTAGGTGTGGCACGCACCAGAATAACGCGGTGGAGTCATGACCCAGACTTCTTAACTCAGTGTTGTGAAAGAGATGCACTCTAGTAGAGGATCTTCGCAAGCCAGATGATGATGACGAGCACCTCCGGTACCAGCTCCAGTAGATTTATTTATACGCCTTGACCAGTCGCCGATAAGTTGTGTTTGGCACCGTGCGTGTTTGTACCAGATCACATTATTAAAAATGTCGTGTAGAAAGTTGCTGATGAGGAATTTTTAAGTCTGTTCAGTAGGGATAAGAACTGCGATTTACTCCTTTCAGAAATCGCTCCTGTTGGTTGAGTGATCCTATAATTTGATATAAATTTTTTGACATATAGTTGTCAAACACTTAAGGATTTTACGAGAAAATACGTTTTTTTTTTTAAATATTTTTTTTAATTACTCGCTATCCAAACGGATGTGCCACGTAAGCGCCGCGCCGGGAGACTACCTTCGACGAAAAAAAATGGGACAAGACGAGTACATATAGTGTAACTTGAACAGGCGCGTCGCGTCGCACGTGGCTCGGGGCTTTATATAATTTAATATGCTTTCCCAGTTTGCCGCGCGTCGGTCCACCGCACAGCGACTAGGTCGTGGCCAGGCAGTTAGTTATGTAGCGTATATCATACCCATAAATTGTGGATCTCAATAGAAACAACAGATATTGCGTCTATAGTATAAAAACCTCGACATATATTCCGTTTGGTATATCTAGAGCCTTATCAGTAAGCAGAAGTGATTGATTCACGGCCGTTTTGGGCCGGAGAAACATCTGATTCATCCGTCATATTATTCACCACAATGGCCGCCGGCCGCCGGCCGCGCCGATCGTAACCCGCCTAACCTGTAGCCCCTGTAAAACCACAACGACCGCAATATTGATTTCTGGAACGCAATAAATATACAATATTATAATTGTATATAAAACCGTGCAATAATAATGGTAGCAAATTTTCCACATGCTAATACAAGAACGCTTATTTCGAAGCTATATTAATAGGTGTTAATGTAATTCTAAATGTGATCTCAGTATATTTTTTGTTTGTCATAAATCGTGTATATTCTACATAAAATTACAATGGCGAGCCTCCAACCAATCAATAACGAATACAAATATAGCACATTAAAAGTTTAAAACAATTCCTAAAATCCTAGAACAAAGACATGCCTCTCATTTTATTGTCATCTCCACACCAGGCAATCTGGGCAACAACACACGAGTTCGTGAGACTGCCTATCTAGGTCAAAATCAGTAGCTAACAAAATAAAAGTCAGTCTGTACTTCTGAGACGCATTAGCATTGCCGCAGGGGCAACTTGTATTTTGTCTGCTACGATAGGCCTTCACGACGTTGACATATAGACATAGAGAAGTAATGTAAAGCTGGCTATACAGCTCGAAAAAAGATTACAAAAGCGCTTATACAGGCGCTTGCCTGTATGAATCAGCAAAAAAAATATTTCAAGATACCTACTTTCTATAGAAGTAAAATAATTCATAATCAACCCATTAATAATACTTATGAAATTCGTAAAACGCAAAGCTCTTGCCTGAATATCTTAGCAGATTAATAATAAAGGAACACTGAGCTTGAACGGCACGCCGGATGAGAATAGATATTGTTTCAGGAGTCGCGTTATTAAATTTCCCGCTTGCCCGTTGAATACGATTATTAAAACGGTTCCCGGCGACGCGACATGGTTATTAAAGCGCCTATGCCGCTCGCTAAATTATGTGAAAATAATGAAAGCGCCTAATGAAGAACAACAAAAAACATGGGCATACACGTGAGATCGATATACTCGAGTAGATGTGTGAAGCCGTTCGGCTGATGACGGATCGTGGCCTGGAACGCGGAGGCTGCGCCGTGAGAGGCGAACGCGCGGGCGGAGACGGCAGTAAGCATGCGACGCGCAAGGAGTGTCACAGGGCCGTTGCGGCGCGCTCACCCCGCGTCGGGGGCCACCTGGAACGTGCAGGTAACTACTCCACTACCAACTTCCTTCCAATCTACTTTGTATATACATAGACCGCACTGTAAAAACACGCGTCTGTGTACACAGTTTTCATTCTTCAATTCAATTCCATGGATCTATCGTTGTCCCGACGCAATCGAGTGAAAACACGCGAATGACACAAAACTTTTCATTGTTGATGGATAGCGTGCTTCCCGCTGTTAAATCGGCTCAAATGGCCCAAACGGCTCAACAGTTGGCGTGACTTGTTGCGCGCCATGTCTTACACGCAACACACATCATCCTAAACGACTATTACTGATTGTCTGTTTATTTAGACGAAACTGAGGGAATGTTTTGCCACTGTTTGCTATATATAAATAAATACACATCAATGTTATTC
>CATIXC010000018.1:0-14562 GCA_949709985.1 Luffia ferchaultella | reverse complement strand
CGTTGAGCATTTTGAATGCCGATGCTTTTGAGGGCTTGCAAAATCTGAGACATCTGAATTTAAAGAAAAACTGCATCAAAAAAATGGTGAACTTTATTTTCTGGAGAAATCGAATTCTCCGACTGAAAAGTGGAAATGCTTTAGTTTTTTTCGACTGTCATAAACAGGAGGATCCGTCTTTGCAATGCGAATAGCTCGATCGAAGTAAATACCGTCATTTCTTTGCCCTTTCAAGCGATTGCTTAGAATTCCGTTGTCAATCTGTTAATCCTTTCGATTGCCACGAGGTCCCTGAATATGGATCTTTTTCCATGCGGATTTTTACCCGGTTTTTGAAAATCTGCTCAACATTGATTACGTAATTACATAAAATTTGGATGAGCGTATAGAAAATCTCTGTGTGTTGGAAAAATCCGGGCAATTATTAGAAAAACATGGTCGCCTTTTTGTCCGCTGCAAGTGAGTCAAAAAGATATCGATTTCCTATTGGAAGCTGTAAAATTACACGTAATCAGGGTATCAAAAAGTTTGGCGACTCGCAATCGTCCGAGCGTGCACACCTGGTGCATGAAGCGACTCAGCAGCTTTGTGGCCTATTCAGCACCCACGTATGGAACATTTGGTGCGGTACGCTGCCAATAACTGCCAACTCTTGAAGCGCTTATAGCGGCTCGAAGGCATATGCATGTCCGTTATTTATGCTCAGACTTCTAATTACATTCGATATCGTATTACCATAATCCACTCTGCTGAATATCCAAAGGGTATTCGTAGAATAGAGAGAGAGAGAGAGAGAGAGAGAGAGGTGACACGAGGGACAGCATTAGAGTCGAGATAAGTTTTGAGGTTCGAGGGAGCAAGAGAATTCGATCTGGTGGATTCAGAGAATGATGGAAAGTGCGATAGATATAGGAAACGTATATTTCCCACAATAAAGTTGAGGTCGACAGTGGAGAGCTTGGGTTCGTTGCATGGTCGACACTGTACGCTCACCGAGTCCGGTAGAGTTGAATAGCATGGGCTGGTTTCATAATACAGACTTTTAAAAAAGCGAAATATTACGTATATGTATGTATGTATTCCGTAACGTTATATATAAGTGGGATTGAGAAGTGCCAGATGCATTTCTACTCGCTGCATTTATATCTTGGAACCCCTTGGTGGAAGGTTCTGCGTCCGGGTATATGACGTCATAAAACGAAGTAATCCTATCACGACTATATGATGTGTCCCTTAATATCCTTTTCGTTTCTACTAACTCCTTTTCCTGATATCTTTTTCTTGCCCTGCTCACACATTTTCCTTCTTCTTGCTACTTTTCCTTAATCTGTCTTCGGCATGCTTTTAATATGCGAGAAAAAAAAATAGTACGAAATGTATATCAAGCTTTGAATCGAAGAGATCTCTTGCCTGGATTAAAGAAAAAAAAATTCAATGAATTCATCGTGTTCTCTCGATGTTTCCCGGCATCCTCTTGGAAATTGATTTTCCTTGCCCGAGAGCTTCTCATAATTTTTTTCTCCTTCTTCTACAGCGTGTTATTTGAAAACTGGTTTTTAATACCTTTTCGTAAATTACACCGGAACCGCGTGTATATAACGAATGCCATTAAACTGAATTGCATAACGTATGCTTTAAATATGAAACTCCATGGTTCTGGGCCTTTTGTTCTTCTAGGATTGTTATGCATATCATTTTTAGGTCTAAGCACATAACGAGGATCTACGCTGAGGTTATGTACCCAGAATTTCAGCGTCACATTTATTTTTTCCGGTCGTTTTATGGTGTTCCGAAGAGAATTCACGGTTTTGAATCCACTTGCTATAAAAGTGTCTGTGTAAAAAAATCGACAGGTTTTTTTTCACTTGTATTTGCGAAAAAATGGTTGAAAAGTCGAGAAAAAAATGAACTGTTCAGTATTTTACGAAATATCTGAAATAATGATCGGAGATAGTGAACCGGAGCCTCCGACTGCGTCTCTCTTCACAAGCAAAAGTTTGAACAGCTGGTCTTTCCAAGTTCGCATCTCTGCTGTACGTGAATTTGGAGGCACGGAGTCTAATTTAATGGCAGGTTTTTCGTAGAATTTAATATATCCACGTGACAAAACATATATGACAATTTTTGTATCGCTCTGAATCTACGGTATCGTGAGCAAGTCGAGCCATGAAACAATCGATAAGAAGGGCGTAGACTTACAGCACCGTGGGATACAAAAGGTGTAATTAAAAAAATTCGATCGCAGATGTGTATACTTTATTATTATATCGTGTTGGAAAAGCCTACTTTAGTTCCTTTTGGAATTTATTCTGTTCAGGATTTCTATTTCTTTTTCATCATATTTTCTTCCCCTTTTCCTGTTTCCTCCCCGTTCAACCTGCGTGGTTTATTCATTACGTTTGTAATTTATACTGGGCAAGCGAATATTTTTATAGTTCCGCTGTCACGTGAGTCGATCTGATTCGTGTTTACTACTGAGCCTTGGAAAAAGAATCGTAAAATATTTAGCAGGTCGAGGCTAAAAGTAGCTGCGAATTATGTGTTTAACGACTATCCCTCGGACCGAGAAAGATATTCACTGTCAGTCTACGGGATTCTACGTTTTTTTAAATGTGTTTCGTTTTGTTGTTCTGATTAAAAGATTGCCAATTTATGCGAATACGCGAGATAATAAAAACAAAGGATAAACGTTCACCGAACGATTGTCATCATCGTGCGTCGAAATGTGTGCATGGCTTAAAAAAATTCGGGTAGGAAATATTCCGCGCAGCGTACAGTTACAGACGTTATACTAATGGGAAGGGGTCGGGACGAAAAAATCATGGGGTTGCTGGAAAGGACTAACGATAACTCGATATAAAATGGTTTAATTCTTGGTTCGGTGGATTCCATTATGCTGATCCAAATGCATGTGTTTCATACTTCACTTAATATCAATATTTCGTTCGTTTCGTTGATTTTCACAATTCGTTGGATAAAAAAAACGGCGATAGCATAACTAAAGCGAATGCGATTATATTTACCATGCTGCGATGAGAAGCTGCAGATTTTACGACTAATTTTTTATTCATTAAATAGTTTTAAACGCGAGCTTAACGTTTACGACGCGGTAACGAACTCAAAAACCCAGAAACATTTCCATCGGAGTTTTCCAAATCGCTGAAATTTCAGGCGTTTTCTTCCATTCCTGTTGCGCCGCTTGCATCCGGGAAATTTAAAGATCGTAAACTGGCCGCGCAAGAGAATATTCAGTGAGGAAATTCCCTCTCTATAGTATGTCTCGAGCAATACCGCCCACACCAGCAAGGAAACACGAAGGAGGGATGAGGTTAAACTTTTATAACGAGCTCCAAGCATTGAGAAAAAAGTGGCATGTATAAGAGAAACTTGTATATATGTTAAGTGTATATACAAGTCTACGTTTGGTCCTTTGTGGTGTGGAGAGAAGTTGGAAAATCGCTGTAACGTATATGAAACGACTCAAGTGGCTAGCTCGACATAAATCGAATCGTCTATCGGTTTTTTTTTAACTTCATTTTTCCACGTGTTGGCAATGGCTTTGGCATCGATAGGTAAAACATCAATTACCCAAACATATACATGAATAAGTGAATATTTATACAGATTCAAGAATTTATTGATAAAAGGATCGTGTTCGTTCAATTTCATGAGAGAAAACGATGCGAGTTGTACGTCATGCGGAATGTGAACGTTCGATGTATCGTTAGGGGTGTAAGTTCCGTGGGCGGCTGGATCCAGGGCGTTGTGCACCGAGCCGTAAGCTGTTCTTGCGCTGGTAACATGGCCAGCTGAGCACTTTCGCCAGGACAAGCCTTTTCTAAGAGGAAGATAAAAAAGGGAAAAGGGAGGGAAAGGGAGCGGGGAGTGTGCGAAAGAGCGGGGGAGAAGTGACGGGATAAGTGTGTGTGTGTGTCTTTGCAAGGGTTGCGCTTTTATGTCGCTTAATGGCTTGGCTCAGCTTCTCTCTACGAAGCCACATAGAGCTCAGAATCGCAGTATGTACCAGATTCCTCTGTAGCGCAACAGAGTACAGTTAACCTATAGAAACAGAAGTATTTGTGTTGGGTTCGGAGGCTTGTACCTTGGGAAGTCGTTCGATGCACATGTGGACTCTCGCAAAACCCACCCAGTGAATGGTCCACGTTAGACCGAAAATAAGAACGAACCCCGGAGAGTCTAAAAATCCTCTGAAAATTCGACTTAACTCGAGAACAAAAATTTACATCGTGAAATACGTGGATTTTTACCTCGTAACTGTATCAAGTGGTCACTCTCCCGCGTCGGATTATGAATAATATCTCGGTCAACCGAAAGAATTGACTTCCACCAATTCCTCGGAGATCATACTCCTCGATCTAACTCAAAGAAAGCGGAATCCCTTCGAATTTTTTTATATTCCCATTTCATAGAAACCCGAGTTGGTTGCTTTTTAATGAAAAAAGTATTGCATCAAATACCGCTATCATGCGAAGTTAAATTCAAATCGTTTTGCTTTCATGAAGCTTCACTAATTAAACGAGCATACTATTTTTTGTCATATATAGAAATATATACATGATGCCTGTGTCAGTGAGACCTCCATCAAGAGGAAAGCACAGACTTGCTGAACTTAACCGTTGCTGACGAAGTGCGGCTCATTAGATACGATTAGTCTGCTATAGGAACTGGTGAGTCTTGTTCAGATCCACTCCAGTGAGAACATGGAGATTATTCCCACTGATAATCCCTCTCCCTTTCTCTTTCTCTCTCTGTCTTTTCCAGTATCGCTCGGTTTCTGGATTTCTGTCTATACATTTATAACTGTATAGTAGTTTTATATACATAATATATACAGATACATAGGTGAATGTTAAATAATCGTTAATGTGTCTGATGACGTTTGGAGTAATGACAAACAAATGAAGATGAGAGAGGCTTTGTTCCGAGTGTGGTATGGCAACCGTCCAGAGCTTATATAGACTGCTGGGACCTGGTACAATGCTGCGCATGAGGTTTGCAGGGATAAATTGGTGAGGATGCAGCGTGTGCATTGCTCGAGATTTTAACGTGAACGAGATTTTTCGACGCTGTTCTCACTCAGATAAACATCCATATCGATATTACTGTATACGAACTCACTCGCAAATCCCGACTTCCACCATCGGAGCTCAAGTGTTGAGTGACGAAAGCTGAGAGAGAAAGAGAGCAAGTGGGGAAGAAAGACATAACGAGAGAGAGAGAGAGAGAAAGGCGGATGCATATAGGACCGGCTACTCATCGAGATCCGCCGGGATGGCGGTTTTTTTCTCCTTCAGAGCGAGGAAAATCACCCGTACTGGTGCTCGATTTACCTCACGCTTCCTCGATTCTCTCATTCGCACTTTTCAAGCATTTTCTACCCTTCCATCTGCCTCTATCTACCTTTCGTTTGGTCCTCCAGATGAACACGACTCGTCAGCGAAATTCTCGACAATGAATGCGCTTTTAATAAATTGCCCTCTCGCTCGATTATCGCGATGGCTTCAACAGCCCTTCCGCCCTTCCACGTATTTCTTCCTTTCTCCTCTCTCTCATTTTCACTCTCCCGGACACATATATCAGTAAGCGCCATTTCCGTCACTTTCTACTCATCTCCCAGCCCTCTGTTTGTCAAGCTTGTGAATCGAGCGCTCCAACTTTTTGCTTCTCACCTCGCCTCCATATTTACTCGCATTCTCATTCGTATCTCATTCGTTCCATCAAAATAGCCTGCTCGAATTTCAAAAGTGCCCAACCTCTCACTTTTTTTAGTTTTAAAGTTTTTCGCTGTCATTTCGAACTAAAGCCTCAAGCAATATTCAAAGTAACATCAGAATATTTTCATCTTGCATGAGAGTTTATTTTCCAAACGATGCAGACAACAATTTCAGGGAAATATTTTATTAACACCATGTTCCATTCCATTCTTGCGACAGATATTGTCGCTTTCAATATTTCGCTTTTATTTGATTCACCTTTAAATTCTCAAGGAATGGAAATTCGTTGCACTCGTTCCTAAGAGAGGAACGAAGTGGATTAAAATCTGCAACTGTTGGCTGTAGTGATCGGTATTCATGGAAGATGCCGAATCTGTGAATTGCAACAACTGGAAAAGCTTCCATTTATTCCGGAGTGCATTAGGATCCAACGCGAACGTCAAAATTCAACTCGGAATCTTGAATCCACTTTCCTCATCACTTTTCCAATCGCGTTACACTCAGTTTCCTATATTTTTGTGAAACTTCCTGTTTGGATGTTGTCACGACCATTTCCTCGATGTCTCAGTTGCCACGATACTCATGCCCAATGAAACAACCTCGTCGTTGTACCTGCATATGAAACTACGTATATATAAGCAGCAAAAGTTAAGAGGCAACCAAAGTTCGTTGGGTACAAAGTTCATATAAAAATGATGTTCGTGGCTCGGGACGATTAATCTTACCCGTGGAATTCCTTACGTGCCACAAGCGGTCCTCACAGGGGGTTGTTCGCGCCCGCTCGTTCTACTTTCGCGGATGAAAGATTGCAAGGATCATAAGTTTTATGCACATTTTTTACATGTTTTTTTATGTATAAAATATTTTATGTCAAATTAGTCGCATATGAAAAAAATGAATAAATAGATAAAGCAACGGACGGGCTATTTGGTGAGGAACAGCACACTATTTTTTTTACTTTACTGCTCTTGCTTTTTGGAAAAAGTAATTTTGTAGTACCTCGCACAGGTACTTCGAATTTTCTTCGATTTTTTAATATTAAAACAGACAACAATATCTCCTCTTCAACTTTCTCTGAACTACATTATTGGCTGAGTTCAAACTTGATTCGTAATAACCTTATTAGTGTCCAAGTGCATTGCTGGCGTCTGCTTCCAAGAAAACTCTTCCTCCGAACCCATCGGAGTGCGTCAAAGTGGAAACATTTAATTCTAAATCCAGATTTACGAAAATAAGGACTACCGTCTTTTCAAAATTGAAGCATTTTGTTCCAATTGTTGTGAAATCATGTCAGGCACGTGAATGGAGATGAAAACAAACAAAAAATCAGAAATACGAGTAAACGACAAATGCTTAACAGGCTGGACCGTCCAACGATACTCCGAATAACGGTTCGGTAGAATTTCTGCAGTTAGGCTGCAAAATAAAAATGATACATCTCGAATTTTTGATTTTTTATTCAACTCATTTTCATAGTTAATGAAGATTTGATCGATTCTGTCACATAAAATTGATTTTGCCCACTCACTGGTCGGTTCACCAAACTGGGTTTTGAGTCCTTTCCATGTACGAAGGCAAAAAATTCAATAAATGCAGTGTAACGTTGCGATTTATCAAGACCCAATAAGAATCAAATGGAACCACGTCTCTAATTTTTTTTCTGTTTATTCTTGGTTTTTTTTGTTTTATTTTGAATATAAAACTGACTTGGTCCATTCACTGGTCCCCGCGTTCATTCAATGGTGGGTTGACTCTGCAGGCTTTTGGAGTGTTTTTAACTTCTCGACTTTATTTTATTCGCGCACACATAAAAAGCTCGAATTGCTGTTGAGAGAAGAGTTGTTAATCCGGCAAGGAATGCTCCATTTATTTTATGGAACACATAGATAGATCGAAGTAATAAATGTATAGAGAGCAGTGGATAACAAAAGGATAAAAGGTAGACAGAACTCAGTCTCGTAAACCAAGAGTTTATATAGCGAAAGAGTTATACAACACCGACCTCGATCATTGGTCTCTGCCTTTTCGGGTCAGCACCAAGCTATGCATGTATATACTTATAAAAAAAAGACAGAAAAGCGCATTTTCAAAAAAGTTTATAATGGACAGCGAGAGCCCGGAAACAAACACTCGCTATATACGTATCCACTTATTTGCTTTCGGTGGCATTTTCACTAGCGACGCACACGATGACAATTGCTCGACAGGGAACCCTGAAAAATAAAAACATCCAGTCACAAGAGAGAGATTCCCTAAAAAAACGTGCAAAGAGAGAGAATGAGAAAAAAGACAACAAAAAAACAAAATTATTATCTATATTATTCACTTTTTTCTAATCTACTTCATACAGGTTTTCGTCTTTCTGCATACCACGTGTAAAGCTATTTATTATATCACGTCGTAGCCTTCTTGTATTTTGGACCATTGTACGCAAGAGAATGCATGACAATTTGTCTTTGCCTTTTTTCATCTCTGCCCTTTATTCGACGAGCTCGTGACCCTCGGAATTTCATTTGTCATGTTTGAGGGCGGAAGGACGGAAGAAAAAGTATTAAATAAAGAAAAAAATATTCTCTGGAAATCTTTGCTCCAGTGACCTACGTTCCTGGATATTAAAAAATATGTACAAACAAATAAAAGAACTGTAATTTAGATTGCCTCAGGGATGTCACTATGACATGGCTGAAAAATTAAACTTTTTTATTTCTAATAGAATATTGTACGCGCGTGTTGCCTTCGATACGATTTTCCAACATTCCATTATGGTTTTGATCCTTCAATATAACATTCACTTGGCTCAAACAGTTCAAAGTGGAAATTATTTGTGGAAAAATGAGTGCAGAACGTCTGCAAACATTACGTGCCAATTTCGGGGTTTAGGAGATTTTTTCTGTGTCGATTTTTGTTTTTTATTTCGTTTGCAAAAAGTGCAGCAGTGCATTTGCATTTTTTTTCCGATAAAAGTGAAGAGCAACATATATCGAATATATGCGCTTTCAGGGTTTGAGAGTTGAAGCTGCTTTCAGAAAAATAATATTCAACCTTATGCTCTTCAACTAATTCGCAATCCTGCCTCGAATAGTTTCGAGTTGAATTTCCGATAACGATGAGGGAAAAAAAGGGTAAAAAGGGGAATCTTCGTTAATGGTCGATGTGGTGAGAGAGCTTTTGGCAAAATACTTAACTATATATTGAGGCAAGCTCGCTCGCTGTTTAATGCAAATCCACCTCTTCTTCAATCAACCTGAGAGTTCTCTGCACGGGTGTATCGAAAGATTGCTCTTGAATGCCGATAAAGATGAGTAAAAACGAGGAGTGCGAAATGGATGGGAATATACATGGAAACCAGAGAGTGAGCGAGGAAAACAGATAGGAATGGAGAAAATCTTTCGTTGCCAGTATTTCGTTGGATACATTCGTTTTACCGGAACGACCATTTCTCCATTTCACTTCCTTTAAGCACATACACGTACGTATTCATGTGTACTTTTAAGGGTATGATATATATTCAACTTTCTGAACTTTTCGTCTTCAGCCACTCTCTCTCTCTGACCTGCACGCTTTATCGCCATCCCTCTGGCCCCCTCTATTCGTTCTGTCGGACGATCTACCGAGTCTTTTGGTTATTATGTACTTTTCCCGATGGACAAAATAGGAGAGGAAGACAGAAAAGAAAAGAAAAATGGCTCTCCATTGTCTGCAGCTGATGACGAGTAAACGCTTTCGCGTAATGAAATCTTCATCTTGATTTTATAAGCCAACTTTCGCTCTATTCTCCGTCGCTGTGAATAACGCCAGTGGAGGAAAATTTATAAGTGAAACTCAAGTAGTTTGCGGCAACAGGAAATCATATAAACGAAACTCTTATTATTTCCGCAGTCTGTTTTAAGGAATATTGTTTCAGAACTAGGATCATAAATCAAATATATGTGTTGATTGAAAATTTATAAAAATAATTGAACCCACTGAAAAGATCTACGAAATATTGTGGACGATATTTAAAAAATGCTGGACTTTCAATGAAACCAATAAAAATAAGTCTCTACGATTTTTCAGTTAATTTCCAATGTCCTCAGACGTTGTCGTATTTTGAATTTTTCTCTGTTTTTTTTTTACTCCGCATTTCTTTACGAGTTCTTGGGAACACTGTAACCCAAATTTTTTCGCGATTGATTGTTTAAGCATAACGACGACGTCCGGGTTCAATATTTACTGGCTGGCTGGAACCTCATTATATTAAATGGTTGAGGTGAGCAGCGGTGCATAGGAAATTTGATGATGCGATCACTAATTAAGCAGAAACTCGAAACCGAATTAATGAGGACTAGTCGCGGTAATAATAATCGAGCGTGTTCGGGATTTAGTGTTATGAAGAAAATATCAAAATAACGAAAGAAAAAAAAAATCAATACTATTGTAGAGCGAGTGGAAAGAATAAGTTGGAGTTTCTCATGCCTCTGGAGGAAATGAGGCATTATTCTTGGACTGTGGTTAATTGAATGTTTAATTATTCTCTCAGTAAGTTTGTTCATTTTTTCTTGAGTATAACGGTACCTAAAAAGGACGGGTATGGGGTGAATGGAAAAAGGTTTAAGTAGGTTTTTCGCAATTTATTTTTTTTACGTCGTTTTATTTTATGAAATTCTGACGGGTAATTCTCTGGGTTCTGGGCACGCTATGAGGCGAGTTTTTCTTCTGCAATGAGTATACACATGTATACAGATGTATATATTTTTAATAGGGAAACGGCCGTCAGTGAGTGTTCGAGTTGCTGTGTTATACGAAGACCAGACGGAAAGAGTAGCGGAGAACAGGATTAAGGCCTCGTTCCATGTATTATTAACCGGAATTGGGTAATTGCAAAGAGGATCAAAAGCTCCTAGATTATATGAGCCAAGTTTACATCCTTGGGAGTTTTGTTGCTGCAGCGGCTTGAGGTCGCAAATAATTGAAATTTTGAGAAAACGAGGGTTTTCATCAAGCGCTGCTAGTTTTTTGATGTTTCGTAACAATTTAGATGGACTTGCACAAGCTGTAGGGATTGCGTCTTATCGACAGCTGCGGAACTGCAAAATTCATAGTTATTCCCAAGAGTGTTGGTAATCGAATTTTAATTCTCCTTGTCGCCGAGAAATAACTGACGTGACGACGTAACAGCCAAATGTTTGACATAAACGCTAAATTTTGTTGATGGAAAATTGCGAAGGAGCGTTTGAGCAGCTCCGATGGACGATATCTCCAGCAGAAAATATCACATCTCTCTTCCCCTTGCACCTATTAAAATATACCCTTCAGTGCCTTCGATACAATGAGAAAATCCTCGTGTATTCGCTCTCCATTATGGACTTATTCTCTTACTCAAACGCCTTGTTAACTCCCCACAAACCTTCGCTCTTTTCCCCTTTCCATATACTTTTGCGACGTTTACTTTTCTCACTCTTCACTCTGTCTCTCTTTTCCATTTCTCTCTTCGTCTCTCTCTCTCTTTACGCGCAAACGACTCCCATTTCCACTCTGTACATGGGGACGTAGTAGTTTCCGCTCAACTAATGACGAGCGTCTGCCCCCTGTTTCCTTCAATTCTCTTACACCGCGTCAACCAATTTTCCCTTCCTCGTGGATCTTGCCACCCTTCGTCTCTTCCGGATACAGTAATTCTAAATGTGTTAGACGAATGATTGAAATCTTATTCATTTTTTCCTTCATCTCCATTTTTATTACCGGAAAATCGCGAGGAAGGGTGAGCGTGCAAATGTAAAAGTCCGAGAGCTGGACTATCGAGCTCAATTCTGAAGTTTTATTCCATATTTCGAGATGAGGATCCAGATACTTAGTTTTTCTTTCAAATTTCGAACGTTTTTGCATGGATTTCAAATCTATTCGAATTTTGTCGAGTATTTTTACAACAACGCAGTTTTGTGTGTAGTTCGTGAAACCCACAGACGAAAAAACCTCCGTCATGCCTTCAATCAGACACGGTGTGGGGATCTTGATAAAAAGTAACAGATTGGACCCTTTATTCATCTCGTAGAAATTTTTCCCCAAGCCTTTTCCATCCCTCTACGCTTTTCATCCAAAAAAATAAGAGTTCGACACGTTCGACTGATATTCCTCGTTACAGCGAACCTTAGAACCAGATACAAATCGACCTTGAAGACTGACCCGATGACCATTTTAACCCAGGCTCGTCGTTCTTTGCCAGAGAGCCCGGCCAGACTCGAGTAGGGTTCGATTCCAGAATGCTACGTACGTTTGAGGCTCACGTTTCTATCTGAGATATAGCACAAAAGGTCTCTCTGGGGGATATTTTTCCGCAATCGCGTGTCACGCCTGCCAAGTTACTCCAAGACGATTGTAAACTCGTTCGGAGCTTCGGGACTTTGTTCGGAGTCAGCACATCAATCTCCCGGTAAGAAAGAGGCGGAAAACACCGAGTTACACAGAGAGATAAAAATACCCAGCAAAAGGAAAAGAAAGCCGAAGATGTACGACCACATTTTGGACTAAAAGACACGAAGAATTGATCTTATTTTTAATCATTTTAAAAAATATGTCATTTTTCCAAAAAACAAGAAATACCATATTCCTCGTAAAAAAGCGATGCCCGTTTCTTGTGCGAGGTCTTTCCAGAAGAGTCCAATCAAAAATAAGAGCAAAAACAAAAAAAAAAACAGGTACAAAACGAAGGACCATGAGGCGAGTATTTTTGGAAAGACGTTCCCCATTGCAGCTGGATCCGAAATGACATTTGTTCATGGCAGTGACTTAACTGGCGATTCTCGAGATGGTATCAATGAAGGAATTGTTGTTGAAAAAAAATGCATGTCTCTTTTCTGAACCGTGTCGATATCCTGTCACGTTTTCGCATGAGAAAGCATCCGAAGTAAAAGACACAAGTTGAAGCAGGTAATTAAAGGCTCGAAAAAAGTAAGAACATCAGACAGTAGAAAGGTGCGAGACGAAAATACGTACAAAGCATTCTCACGCTCGTGAGTCAGTTAGTTTAGTGGCTTTAGTTGCTCTCACGGAATAAGATTAAGGGCTTTAAAAACTTTCCTCATCGTCGTTGTCGTTGTGCTCTTTCCAACCCTCTCATACCAGCTCGCTCCGCACCCTGTCATTGTCCTTTTACTTTTCATGAGTCCCCGGAATAGGGGGTCGCTCTTCTTCGCGCCAAGTATTATTTCGCATTAAATGCTGAAGACCTAAACTAGTAGCTCGTTGCAGTCTAGTGCAAGTTGTGGTAATATATACCTGAAAGAAAGATAAAGAAAGAGAGAGCAGGCATATGTACAGTTGTAGGGTTAACATACGTGCGACGCGATGTATACAGAGCGACAAATCTCTAAGTCAACACGGTTGCTCTTTAAGTGAACCTCTCGTGAGAATCGATCGATGTAAACCGAATTTAATGGCAATCGCGTTTTGTCTCTTTCTCGGTTTTCAAGTTACTCGCGGTCATCGTACGAAAACTTTCTTTCGAGATTAAATTTGATTGATACCTTCAAATATGCTGTTTCGTAAAATAATCAAACTCCTAGTCAAAACGTTTCGTTTTAAATGTTTCTCTGCGTGTACTCTTTAGACGATTTTTTCGAGGCAACCTTGTTCCTCCGCCACTTTACCATTCTTGTTCCGGCGCCTGTGCTGCGATGCTGTATCGTACGAGGGCAACGAGAAACTGCAGAAAACTTGACCGATATCTTCAGTTGCTTGAAACCATCATAAACATAGGAAAATGATGCTCGATGAAATTCAGTTCGTGTTGAGTAACGGAAAATTGGAATTTTTGGATAATTTAAAAATTTTCGTAATTCTGACAATATTTTTTATTACTAACGGAACTGTCAGCAAAATTTACGATTGGAATTACAAAAATTTACTTTTCGAAGAAACTTTCTAGAATATTTTTGGCTGCAATGAAAGCAATTTTTTGTGATTTTTCAAAAAAACTTTAGTCGAACGTACCCAACAAAATATCGATCTTTTCTAACAGAATTTCCTTTTCGGTGTACATGGAAAAAATGTCAGAAAAAAAAATATGAATGGAATGAATAAAAAAATGAATGAATATATTTAGCTTCACTAATCGTTTTCGAGCTGTAGTCGTTTTTACTGCGTTTTAGTTGCACAACGTCGCAAGACGTCGCAATAAAATGATTTCCTAGGCCGAGTGTATACGCGCGTTGGTATATTAGCGACCAAAGTGGCGTGAAACGGTTCACCCAAGTACGCAGCAAGCTCGTCGTGTTGAAAAAAGAGTTTCCGTACGGTCCTCAAGAATGCTGCTGAACATCGAAGTACTTTGTATACGCACCGACCCAGTATATACATATATGATGAGAAAGGTGGGCGTGTAATGGAAAGATTTCTACTGGTGCATAAATGGCTCTCGCGCTTGCTCTTCATCTGGGACTGTATTTCAAGCTGTACGCTTTTTCACCTTCTTGTCGGGCTGTGACAAAGAATTTTTTACGTGCAAGTTCTAATGAAGAAGTGCTCCTTCAGTCTACACCACTTAAAGTCGATAGCCTTCAGTCCTCTTGGCTCAAAAACTAACTTTCCACCATCACATTTCAAATCTTCAGCCTCCTTTCACGAGCTTTCTGGAATTTCTTCATTTTTTCATCTTTTAATGACGAATTATCGATAATAGTCCGGCTAATTTGGTTGGTCATCGCAAAGGCTCCTGCTATTGTTCTAGAAAAAAAAAAGATTAATAAACTGCAAAAATTTCGGTTCTGTTGACGCAAGTTGAGGGCGAATGAATTTTTCATCAGCCGAACAATTTTACTAAACGTTTAGTATAATTCTGCCAAGGATTTTT
>CATIXC010000017.1:0-18663 GCA_949709985.1 Luffia ferchaultella | reverse complement strand
GTGTATGTCATAAAAAATATACAAGTTATATGTACATCAGTTGTCTAGTATTCATAATACAAACATAATACTTGCTTACTTTGTGACTAGATGGCGCTGTGTGGGAAGAACCATGTATTATTATTAATATTATTATTATTTATGTTATTAAAAGTAGTAAACAAAAATAAATTTTGCTCGTTCAGCACAAAATGTAGATGGCGATGTATAGGATCTCCTAAGTATTATTACTATTTTGTCAATTAAATTCAATTTAAACTATTAAATGGTACAATAAATTTACAAATAATTGTACTATTTAATAGCATTTTTTTTAAAGTATATAATCTTGTAACCAGGATAACTTGATAAAGGAACCTAAAGTGAAATAGTAACACTTTATAAACCACAAAATAATTCGAGCTGGAAAAAACCATACCCTTACCTATCACGCATGAAAAAATCTGGAAACAAATATAAAAGAAATTCGCAAAACTTTTCGATATGAATCATACTAAAACTCGTTGATATAAACACGGAGACGTAAAAAGGGAAAAGCATTTCTCCGAGCTTTCCAAGCGACTGTGGCCGGACATAAATATCTTTTGACTTCAATGAAGGCCGAGTCAGCTTATGGTAGAATACTGTCATGTTCCATTTGTGATTCTTAATAAAAATTTGATTAATCTTTCCTAACTCAAAAAAAAAAATTAACCTGATTACTGAAAAACTTCGGTTTGAAAGACGAAGAGTGGAGAAAATAATTAAGGCCTCAGTTAAAGTTAAGAAAACTGGAGTAAGAGGTTACCCGATTTCAAAAAGTGCAAGTTTTCATCGTTATTTATGTTCGGCAAGTTCTTCGTGAATAAGGTGAATATCGGTTTTGAGTAGATTGTTTTAGGTACGAGTGGTTTACATATGACAATTTATTCATATTGTGATGCCTATCTATAATAGCGCGTCGACAGGTCATCGAACTCACTGGAAAAATTCCCACGGTCATTCAATAAAACAGAAAAATCCCGATAGAGAATTAAATTCCACGAATTGAAAAATTAAATCCACGAGGCGGTGTGTACAAACAATACATCTCGATATTTCGAAAAATCAACGCACATTTTATTAGGCGCCGTGACGCTTAATAAATCGTTCCCACACTTCGAGTCAGCTCTAAAAATAGAAAAGTAATTGATAAATTAAATGTTCGAGAATTAAAATATTCCCGACATCTGACTTGTGGAGGGGATATGAGTATTTAAGGCAATGATCAGAGTCGAACGGACGGTTTTTTAGGAAATAAGTTATACGCGATAAGTTGCGAAATTCGGAGTGATATAACGATGTAATTTGTGTTCGATATAGATTGTTTTTCAGTTTATTTGTGATTCTGTTTTATAATAAAATAAAGTGAACTAAAATTAGTGTTTTAGTGCATCCCAAATATCCGAACACTAGTCTGTAACAATATTAATATGTCTATATTGGAAAACTTAAAGAATGGGTATTTGTTTGATAATCTGTCGTAATTCAGGAACTGGACAGGTTGGAATCACATTTTGTATTAAAATTCTTTAAGATTTTAAAAGATCAGGTCCATCTTAGAAGCCAGTTATTTATTTGTTAGGGAGTGCAATTTAATAGAATTATATTCGCAAATATCTTCTACTAACCGAGCGAGTATGTATATCCACTATCTGAAATGAATCCAAAAAACTGGGCCATTTTATATTTGTCATATAATCTTTTGTACGCTGCTCGTTGGTTGTTTCGAATAGCATATGATATATCAACTATAAGGTATTGGAGAAGATAGGTACCGTATAACGAACAGGTAGTATGTATAAACTTGAATATCGAACGGTAGCAGAAAGTCTTTTTCAATACATTTGCTATTAATACGGTCTTTATGACATCGAAACGTGGACCATAATATTGTACTTTACGGCCGAGGCCCTTTTACTTTTCGCCAATCACAAACGAGCGTTTTGTTTGTATTGCATGCGTAAACCGCGAAAAGCTGTTTCGCTCCCGCCAATATTACATTTGAAGTACCTACCTAATTTTAATCCCAAATGTATTGTAAAACGTCGTATGATGTTCGTACTTAGAAAGCTGGCTATTTTATAGTAATCGTTTTATTATAACCACTCGGCTTCGCCTCGTGCCTATGAACTCCTCGACTATAAATCCAGCTTACCGTATTTGCATCATAATGTACTATTAAGAAAAATATAGAAACCGTGGGCTTCAGAGTAAAAAGAGTTTCAAATTTCTCTTCAAATTGCAATTTACAATGGAAACATATAAGGCTCCAACACTTACTTACCAAGAGGCAACCGCCAACGTATAAACGGTCTCTTTTAAGTGCTAACCACCGATTATCCAGATTATATGAGTCCACTAAATCACAAAATAATTAGCCGCCTTTCCTTGCATACAAGCAAGGCAGTGTGAACTATGCGCTATAAAATTGAAGTATGACACGTAATATATGAAAAGGGTTTCGTATTGGAAGTTTTCTTAACAATGGTGTGTATATGACATAAAAAGCCAGTAAATTTCTAATAACTTTATGTTATATGTCGCCTATTATTTGTCTTCGTATAAAGAATATTCGTTTGAAACCAGACGATTGTCGTTATATTATTAAGTTAATTAAAGTTTGGTTTTATCGTTCTCACAAAAGGTTTCAATTATTTAATCTGATTTTGTATACATTCTACTTTAATAATAAAGTTTAGTCTAATAATAGTTTTTAACGATTCGTATGCTCATTTTAGGGGGCAAAATAAAATAAAAAAAACTATTTTTAAGTGCATCATAACAAATAAAAGTGCTCGTTTTGAAAAATACAATTATCTATCTCTACATATTTTACAGATTTACAATGCTAAGATTTTTGGGGAATATTAAAAAAAAATATTCTAGTTCAACATTTGAGACATAAACACAATGAAAGTTGTCTCTGAAAGGCTTCACTCATAGTTTACAGGAAATCCTAAAAGAAAATCTTAAATATTTAAATTCCCGTGGAAAAAGATAAATATTCTTGAAGAGAAAATGCATATAAAATGCGTAGATTTAACTATGAGTATAAGTTCAATTGGTCTAGTGGTTACTATTGTAGTCTACAGATACCGTTTGATTTTAGAAAAATATAGTAAGCAATATAATGATATTGACTGTACGTAAATATCTCCACGTCAGTTTGAAACGCATTTGTCCGGTTTTTAACCGACTTTAAATAAGAGGAACTTCTATATTCGTTTATATTTATTTTTCTTTGTGTATGTTAACCGATAACTTCGTTAATTGAGATCAGATTTGGTATTTTTTTTCTTTGTTGGAAAGGGTATACTCTCGAGCTGGTTAGCGTTGGTATAGTGAGAAAGTCAAAATAATCATTTAAAGTGTTTGAGCTCTTTTATCGTGTCATTCAGTTGTTTGCGTATTTTTGGACAGTTTCCTCGAAACGGCGCAGCGTTGTCCCATTGGAGCGGTGAGCTTAGAAGACTTACACATACTAAATATAAAAGAATAAGACGCGTGCCCGGGCGCGCGTTAACTGTAGAGTTTAGTCCGCCTTCCCACCGCAAGGGAAAAAAACGGTTATTGAACAGTAGAAATCAAAAATTAAATGGATTTTTACTAAAAAATAAAAACCAACTTCAGGACTTTATCTATATATTTAGATTAAAATTAAAAATAATAATTTTACTTTAAACAAATTTAATTTTAATTTAATTTAAATTAAAATAATAAAAAGGACGTTAATGAGCTGCGTATACTTTATGAATTCAGTGCCAAGTCATTCACTTTACATAGTGTGCTACATTGGATACTCTATAAATATTAAAATGGTTGTTAATTGACTTTATAATAAAAGTATGTAATTTCAAGACAAGGAAATTATAATTAAATAAAAACCATTTTACAATATGAAGGTTTTGACTTGCTTTACAAAAAGATGAAAAAAAGAAAGAGTCCTTTGACATCGAACATTTCAAACCATTTTAAACATAATAATCACGTTCCGTTTTAGAAATTGAACATGCCCGCCGGCGTTGAAAGGAATTTTCAACGGTCTTCATTGTGGTAACGGGCAAATCTTCGAAAAAGCCCGTTTGTATACACCGTGGGTAGTTTGGACATCTGCGATTCGGTTAATATGATCTTTTCCAGGATATACCTTAATGACTCGACCCAATGTCCACTTGAGAGGTGGCAAATTATCTTCTTTTAAAATGACGATGGTTCCGATACATAAATCCCTTTGATGAGACTTCCACTTTATTCTTTGTTGTAATTCAGACACATATTCTTTGGACCATCTCTGCCAGAAATGTTGTCGAAGTTGTTCGATACGCTGATAACGGTTTAGTATACTATAAGTGCGATTCTCTAGTTCAGGACTAGGTATCGAGGTAAGTGGTCGACCAATAATAAAATGTCCAGGTGTGAGAGCAAGAATATTATCAGGATCAGAGGACAATGGACTCAAAGGACGGGAGTTTAGGATTGCTTCGATCTGAACCAGTGTTGTGTATAGTTCTTCAAAAACTAAATTAGAATTTAATAAAACTCTTCGCAAATGATATTTTACAGACTTTATACCTGCCTCCCACAGACCACCAAAATGAGGAGCATAAGCCGGAATAAAGTGGAACTTTATAGATTCTTGAGCCATATTTTCGGATAAGATATTAGAATTCTCTTGCAGAAATCTCTTCAAATCATTATTTGCACCAACGAAAGCGGTACCATTATCCGAAAATATGTCTACTGGTTTGCCTCGTCGGCTAATAAAACGACGCAAAGCAAGCATAAAAGCGTTCGTAGAAAGGTCGCTCACTAACTCTAAATGTATACATTTGGTCGTAAAACAAACAAATATTACAATGTAGGTTTTTTGTAGCCTACAACCGCGTCCTTTCTTACTTGCTGCCATTATTGGCCCAGCGTAATCTATCCCGGTAGATTGAAAAGGAAACCCTGGTGATACACGTTCCTTGGGCAAGTTACCCATAATAGGTGCTAAAGTTTTGGGTTTGCACCGCCAACATGTAATACATTCATGAGTTATTTTCTTAGCTAAGTTTCTGCCCCGAATAGGCCAGAAACGTTCTCGTAATGAATATAATAATAATTGGGGACCAGCGTGCATCAATTTAATATGTTCGTGACGAAATATCAAGTATGATAAACGATGTGCACTATCTATTATGATAGGATGTTTTTTAGAGTAAGTAAAGTTGGAATTTTGCAAACGTCCACTTACTCTAAGTAGATTAGATTCATCCCGAAATGGGTTCAAATTGACCAAAGGACCTTTGGTAATTGAAGCACCTTGGTCGAGAATCTTAATTTCATTTGGAAATGATTCCTTTTGAGCAATCATTAACAAAACTGTAGATGACGTTTCGAGTTCATCGACAGTGAGTACAGATGTCGCTTTCTGAGTATTCTGTTTACAATTATTTATAAATCTGAGCACATACGCAAACGATCGTAACAAACGATTATAACTAGAAAAACGTGAGAAATTAATGGCAGAATCAAATTCGTTACAAGTGACGTTTAAACACAATTTACTATCCTTTAATTCAGGTAGTTCTTGTTCCTTGCAACAAATTTTAGCATTGGGCCAATATTCCTCAGAAAGACTTAAAAATGATGGACCCTTCCACCAAAGCTGATTTTCATGTAGTTGATTAGGGTAGACACCCCGTGACACCAAATCGGCAGGGTTGTCACCAGTGCGAACATGACGCCAAGAATGATTACCAGCTTTTTCGTAAATTTCAGCTGCCCTATTTTTTACAAAAGGTTTCAGTTTATTTGGTGGAGTTCTGAGCCAAGCCAGTACTATGGTCGAATCACTCCAAAATATACATTTGTTTATTTCTATTCTAAGTGCCTTTATAACTTTTTCTGCCAACCTTACTGCTACAACAGCACCACACAATTCGAGACGTGGTATAGTGGTTGGCTTTAATGGTGCAACTCTGGATTTAGCACAAAGAAGTTTCACTTCGATAGTATTATCTTTAACGGACCGAACATATAAACTAGCTCCATATGCATCCTGTGATGCATCACAAAAAGTGGATGTAATTTGGATTTCTACAGATGAGTTTTGATTTATTATAACACATCTAGGAATGTTTAATTTGTTTAGTGAGCCTAGTTGTGATTTAAAACAAGACCAAGCTTTACGGATATCCAATGGGACTGGATCGTCCCATGATAACTTATGAAGCCACAACTTTTGTAATATTACTTTAGCTTTGATAATACAAGCGCTTAATAATCCAAGAGGATCAAATATCGAACTTATTGATTTTAAGATTGTTCTCTTAGTTGTTTCTGCAGTTTCTTTATCTAGAGAAATTTTATAAACTAATATGTCTTTTTTGTTGCACCAACCCAAACCAAGAATTTTAGTGTAATGATCGTTGTCGAGATCCAAATTTAAGGATTCTGCGGTAGCCGAGGTGTTTATAATGCCATGTGCATTTGTACGCCACTTTCTTAAATGAAATCCACCCGATTCTAAATTTTCAATTACCATTGATTGAACCCATTTCAATTTGTCGATGGTATCGGCTCCAGTAAGCAGATCATCTACATAAAAATCATCGCAAATAATTTTTGAAATTTCACGATTAGTGCACTGGTATCCTAATTCTTTTAAACAGCGAATAGCTAAAAATGGTGCTGAGGCGGTACCATATGTTTAGCTCATACGTTTTTAACTCTTCTAGTGGGTTCGATCGCCAAACGATTTGTTGTAATCGACGTTGGTCTTTGTTGACGAGCACCTGTCTATACATCTTTTCAATGTCTCCTGTCAACACATACTGATGTTGTCGAAATCTGAGTAATATAGACAGAAGATCGTCTTGGATTGTTGGTCCAACCATCTGAAGATCATTGAACGACAATCCCGTTGAAGTTGGTGCACTCGCGTTAAATACAACTCGGAGTTTGGTGGTCGAGCTATGCTCTCGCAATACTCCGTGATGAGGTAAGATACAGCACTTAACATTATTTGGAACAGTACTGACGGACATGTGACCCAGGTTCTCATACTCATTTAAAAACTCTGTATACATTGTTCGTAAAAGAGGTTGACGTTGCAACTTTCGTTCAAGTGATAGAAAACATTGTTTGGCACGTCCATAGGAATCACCGAGATTTTTCTCAGAAGATTTAAGTGGTATTGTTACACAAAACCTGCCATCTGTTGATCTGTTAACATTTTCGCGAAAATGAGATTCACATAAATTTTCTTCCTCAGAATAGACTTTTGTAGATGGTAGTAACTCTTCCAATTGCCAAAATTTAGTTAGCTGGTCATCAATGTTAATATTTTGAACGAAATTACAACGCAGTTTCACATTCGAACCTGAAGTCGGTCCGGAGACAATGTACCCAAATTGAGTGTTTTGTAAAATTGGACTATGGCGTCCTAATCTAAATTGTCCTTCACATAATAGTTCCCAAAAAATGTCAGCGCCAATTAGTAATTCAATATTTGTAGAATTGTAATATTCTGGGTCGGCTAATTCGTTACAAGGAAATGATATATACGAAACATTTTGATTGATACTTAGAAAAGATTTTATATTTGGCAATTTTAAGCACTCAATCTCTATTGAAAATGAATTAACTCTCGACCTGACAGTTGCGTGACATTTTTTGTGAATTTTTGAAACGACATTGTTTATGCCCATTATTTCGGTTTTAACAATTTCTGCATGTAAACCTAGGCGATTCAATAAAAATTCAGTAATAAAGGATGCTTGACTCCCAGAATCCAAAATACCTCTAACGTTATGATATACTCCATGTTGATCCTTTATTTGTACTAACACAGTAGAGAGTAGTACCTGGTCTGTGACATGACCAACTCCGACAGACAGGGAAGCAGACACTGAGGCTTCCTCAGGCTGAACTGATGGCGATGTAGTGCTTGTAGATACTGTAGGCGGTGTCACTTGGTTTGGAATAAAATTATCATTATGTAATAAAACATTATGTTTTTTGTTGCATTTGAGACACCCGCTCAACCTGCACTGCCTGTTTCTGTGTCCAGTTCGGAGGTAATTGAGACATAATTTCCACATTTTGACCTTTTCTCCTCTAGCATTAATGTGTAATTTTAGAAAACGTTCACAGTGAGATAAATCATGTTCACCTTTACATTCTTGGCATAATAATTTACGTTTGGGTATTTCTGTACTTAAAAAACTTTTAACGTTGTTTGGTTTATTTGAATAAAACACATTTGGTTTATTAAGATCAATAGTTTCTAATAGGTCTGCCCGATTTCTAATGAATTTTTTAAATAATTCTAGCGTTAGCTTATCCTCCTTATTTTTCTCTTCTTCCCATTCGCGGGAAGTCTTAGAATCTAATTTGCCTGAGAAAATGTAAATAAGAAGAGTGTCCCATTTATCGGTGGGCTCACCAACTACATCAAGGGCTCTGAGATTCTTTGAAATTGTATCTAGCAATTGACGTAATTGAGAAGCCGATTCCTTTTTTAAAGGTTCAATCGAAAATAGGGATTTCATGTGGTTTTGAATCAATAATTTATTATTGTTAAATCTATCACACAACAAATTCCATGCGATTAAATAATTTGTGCTAGAAAATTCAAGTGATCGTATGACCTGAGCTGCGCTTCCTTCCAAAGAGGATCTTAAATAATGAAATTTATGGACATCTGTTATATTTTCATTTAGGTGAATTAGAGATGTAAATGTATCACGAAACTCTAACCAGTTTTCAAATTGACCACAAAATTTAGGGAGTGTGATCGTCGGTAGTTTAACACCAGAAAAACTACCACCTGAACTATTATTTTTGGTAGTATTGAGTGTGTTTGGATCGTCTTCAACATGGGTATAAACATGATTCTTATTACTAGTAGTATCGTACTTATTATAAATTAATCTAGCTTTAGCTATTACCGTGTAATACTGATTTTCGAAATCTGTTCGTTCAGCATTTTGCAAGTCGACGTTGGCAGTGCCAACTTCAATTTGCGTTTGTAGTTCATCGAACGCTGTATACAATACTTCAGCTTTGCACATTCTTAATTGCAATTCTATAACTTGTACATCTGTTAATGTGCTGGGTAAATTATTCACATAATTACAAAATTGTGTTAAGCGACCTTTACACGAACCCCGTTTCCGAATAAGTTCGGACTGATCAGTCTCATGTGACTTACTTGTACCCGATTTGTCCGATTTGTCCATTATTGTTTGATGATCTGTAGCAGGGCCTTGTATCATTCAAGATTATGGTCAACAATTGTAATCTGAAAAATATGTAAAATATTTTTATTTACATTGATTTTACATTGACACTTGTACCCCGAATTAGCTCTGTGGTTTAAGTAGTATACCGAGATACATGCAAACATGCATTCACATGCATGCAAAACATGCAAACAGCGCGCAACAAAGGTTCAAACAAACCAACTGCAATGAACTACTTGGTAGAAACTAAATTATTACTTTATATTTGCCTACTTTTTATTTATTATACCTACTGTTTTTCTACCCTTACACAGACTGATTCAGAAACGAGAATACTTAATTTTGAGTAAGTAGGATGAATAGTAGGATGGGTAGGTACTATCTTCTCTTGGTTTATTTCCTTGAATCCGCTCTTATTTCCTTCTATCTTATTGTAGGTTATTTCTTCTAGCCGTACTCCTGTGCTGAGAACTTATTATTCTGCTGTGGAAGATACGCGGCGCAAAGATCAGTTGTGATGTTAATGCCGTGTTCTTGTGCAATGTTTGTCCTGCTGTAGAATTCACGGATAACACCAATTTATTGCAGATTTATTTTTCTACACCACTTCGTCACTTTATCGTCGGCAATAATGGTGCCGACGAGCCTTTAACATTTTCATTCGA
Organism: Luffia ferchaultella; assembly: GCA_949709985.1. NCBI lineage: Eukaryota > Metazoa > Arthropoda > Insecta > Lepidoptera > Psychidae > Luffia > Luffia ferchaultella. The sequence continues at coordinate 8,747 of CATIXC010000017.1, read as the reverse complement.
CTCTGAAGGACCACGATGTTAATTGACTTTATAATAAAAGTATGTAATTTCAAGACAAGGAAATTATAATTAAATAAAAACCATTTTACAATATGAAGGTTTTGACTTGCTTTACAAAAAGATGAAAAAAAGAAAGAGTCCTTTGACATCGAACATTTCAAACCATTTTAAACATAATAATCACGTTCCGTTTTAGAAATTGAACAATGGTAAATGTGCATTTAAAGTTTCTTGCTGTGGGATTATAATTTTTTTTAATTTTCCTTTCTTATTTATTATTTTTTAAAGATGAATAACCCTGTGCTGTGCCCAGCAGTAGGATGTTTATAGCCAGATGATGATGTAATAAAAACCATTTTGAGTATAAATATCTACTGAATCGCCCCTAACGAATTATAACAGTAAATTTATCTAAGAAACTCCTCTGAGGTGATACTTATGTATTACAAATAATTACCCAACCTCTTTACGTTTGACTCGTCATAAATTTTTCATTATTTATAAGATCACTTTGTACTCGCTGAGATGTACCGATTCTATTTTTACTTTTATATAACAAATATATTGCCTGGTCGATACATATTTCTCTCTTGTATAATATAGATTTATTTCGAATTCCAATTTCGTCAAGGCACATTGTACATATTCTGTGAGGTACGAGAACCTATCTAGTTTTATTAAACATTCCATACAAATGAAGGTGTGTCAAGGTTTGAGCTTTATCAGAATCGTAAACTCTGTTCAACATTCCACTGAAAATGTTTGTATTTTATATACGTAGGCCCTAATAAAATTGTCGTTTTACGAGTTAATATATCGAAACAACAAAATATATTATACCTATATATTTCATGTCAACATTTATAAATATGTTTGGTTAGCATTTGCCAATTGTCTAAAATAAATAAATGTAGGTACACATTTTTTTTAAATTGTGGATCACATTTTCATTTTATCAGCGGCAGATATTTGATTGCACGGGGTTCATATAATAAATATTTTATGCTAAAAAAGATCTATAAGTATTTATAAGAAATGTCTAAATATGTCAAAAGTCAATAAAATCAAAAATTCTCGTGTTTACGTCTTAATCACGCAACACTATCAATTAGTTCGTACGTGTGTGGTATCCGTATACATGATCTCATAAGCCACTTTCAAATATAATTTAATTATTGATACATTACATGCAAATTACGTAATTTGGTTTCTTCGACTCCTATATGAGTTTCAGGAGTGAATGCGGACAGTGTACAATATCGAGTGTCGCAGACTGACAGTTATGCCGGCGGCGGCATCTAGCGGCTGAGCCTAACGAGACACTCTGGTAATAACTCGGCTTTTCCAATTACCGTCCAATACGCAGTCAATCACGCCCTCGGCGGACAGCTCATTTGAAACTCGCGCCACTAAACTCGCATCAGAAGCCCTACTCTGAACAGTTATGTCGATCTCATCTCGATTAACCCTGCAAGTGTGCTGTAAATTACGTTCCACTTGGACAATTTGCCTTGGGAGAGGCCTATATCCAGCAGTGGACGAATGTGGGCTGATGGATGGATGGATGGACAATATATTAATCAATAATTTTACTATTTATAAGGTTACGTTGAGTCAGTATTTTAGAAATCACTGAAACCTTTAGTACAGTCGTACAGCTGCTGCTGTAGAGCTTCAAGTTATTCAAACTGTGCTGTAATTTATCTGTAGATTGTGTAGTGGAAAACAGTTAATACTAATCCAACTATCACACAGACTAAAATAATCAGCGTGTTAAGAACGTTGAGAGGTATTATATGACCAAAGATGCCGGTCTCTCAGTAGAATACAAGATGCAGGATAGTAATACATAACTGTTATGGTGCTATAGGTAATTAGAACCAGAATCGAACCAGTAGCAATATAAGAAGGCTTTTGTAAATCAGGTTCTTCAATAGCGTCGATGACCACTCTTAGAGCGCCAACGCAATGGGACATCGTTTAGTAATTTCTGTGCCACTTAAGGCAGTACAATATTCATAATGATTGCTATTGTAGCACCATAGGTACTACAAAATATCATTAGAAAGATTATATTGTTGTGTAGATAAACGCTAAAGCAGAGTTAGACAATACTGAAACAAAACCAGCAGCTACACTAAAGCTTTCAAATACAGCCCTTCATAACTTCTAGCTCTACACGTTCTGTTTAAAAACTGTTTATATTCTCAAAATTCTAAGCTGGCATGAGTAATAGAATGTGACATATCTTTATTTCCATAGGAAGTTTAATTTTGATTTTGTGTGGTTTATGAAGGATCACCAAATATCCGCTAATTAACCGACAGACTCAATTTTTATGTGATTTTGTCACATATTGGGGTTAAATTCCAAAGAATACTGAAATGAGTTCACCATTGTCCCAATCGAACGCGTGGCCACAGTTGTATTGTATTCATTATTCATTCATTATCAGCCCATTTTTACCCCACTGCAGGGGCTTAGGCCTCCCCCAGGGTGAGGAGGGGGGCTTGGAGCTTAAGTCCACCACGCTGCTCCACTGCGGGTTGGGAACTGTAACGACCGCCATCTATTGACAGCGTCCGGGACCGACTGCTTAACGTGCCCTCCGAAGCACGGTGTCAGTGATATTATGTACTTAAGTCAGAAAAACTCATTGGTACACGCCCGGATTCGAACCATGGCCCTATGGGGCCTTATAAATTTGAGACAGGCTCGTTGCGCTCTGGGCTATCACGACACTCTTAGTTGTATTGTATGCTACTTGATAATAAATGACCGAAACAATACAGTACCTAATTAATTCCACTATTATATAACTATTAGCTTTGAAATTTGCTACTGTACCACTTTTGTACCGCTTCTTAAGAACTCGCGTGCCAGGTGAAAACTTTTCGCTATTTGCACAACAAATGCGGTGAAAGTTAGATAATCGTCTACCATATCCAGCTTACTAATTTAGATCTGAATGAAAATTGAATATTGGGAGTAAGGTCCCGATAAACTGGCTGGCGTCAGTATTTAAGATAGTTTATTCTCTATTTGACAAGCGCTTACGACTTATTGTTTAGTAATATCCTGAAAGTGTTAAGTAATTTCAAATAAACGCTTATTTCGTTTAAAAGTTAAGTGAATGTTCGTTTTGAGTACACTTACATATACTTTATTAGCAGTCCAAATTATTACATTGTTTATGGAGTTGTTACTGAATTTCTGTTTACTCAAACATTTTAGTATTTACTTAGTAAATATGATAGTTATAATTTCTTTATTTTTTCTTGAATTAATTGACGTCTCACTGTATCTTTTTTATGTGATAACATTTTCTAAAAGGTTCCTATTAATTGTTTTTTAAAGTAACGAAATTTTGAAAGCATGATTCTAGTCATCGTGTATAAAACTATCATATTAAGTAAAGGAAAGTAAAAATTGGGTTAATTAGTTTTTCATCTAGAACGTTGTAAAAAAATATTATAAAAACAAAAAAGGATTCTTATACTTATTTTTTCGATTTATGATACATCATAAGAGAGTAAAAAAATTTGACAGCAGCGTTTGGTCATAATAGTGATAAGTGTCACTTCACAGTATCGAAAATGTCAGCCTTAAATTCGCGGGGGTAAAGATCGGCGCGGCAAAACCTCGCGCACTGAAACTCGGACTGAAACTTGCCATCTACTAGCTAGAGTACGAGTGGTCAGACGGTAAACGCAGAAGAGTGTTTCTAGTCAATTCATACTTTTATGGAAGTAAGTATTAACTAAGAAAGATTTTTTCGCAAAATCACCCCTAAAAAAAAAAAAAAGTGTTAAAAAGAGTGGATGTAAGTTTTACATTTGATTCTGGATACGTGAATTAATAAGCAAAAGCTACATTGCGTGAACAATGGGCATTTTTAGTTTAAACATACTGACAGAAAGGACAACATTTATTGCAAGAATGTTATAAATTGTTATTCAACTGCAACTTACAATAACAATAATAATAACGTATACGTCACAACACCGTCTAGGCCACAAACTAAGCATTAATTTGTGTTTTGGGTACCAAGCGAAGACACCACATACATATAACTACCAAGACGCGGTACCAGTAGGTATTAATATTCATCATATGACTACTGACCCGACCTGGGATTCGAACCTGGGATTTCCAGCTTCGTAGGCAGGGTCGCTACCTACTAGGCTAAGCAGTCGTCAAATATAAATACAACGATATAAACGTACATGAAACAATGTCGGTATATTTCTAAATCGCTCACGTTGAAATTTTATGTATAATTAAATACAGTTCTTTACTGTAAAACGACATTAAAGCTACTATTTTTTTTGGTTTCGATCGCCTTAACATTTAGGGCTACTATTTAAAGTAGTTCAATAGAAGAATTGTTAAAAAAATAAGGGTTTAAAAAAATACTAGGACCACTAATTACATCATAAAATTTATGCAGAAAAGCGTATAAGAATAAAGCAGCTCCTTTAGCTCCTACAGACACAATATTTTTGACAATATTCATATAGATAGAATAGAATTTTGGACAGGTCTAAATGTTTTCGTATTTGATATAATTTATTATGTGGTACAAATATCAAATTGCTTGCAAATTTTTTACTAAAAATGGATGTCAACTTGATGCTATATCAATTAAAATAAAAACATCGAGAAAAAAGTACAGGCTATTTTAATGAGGCAATCACTGTGGGGAAAACAGCTTCCGCTCGTAAGCTGTCCCGATATTTTTATATTAGTTCCGATTAGCCATTTTCCGCAATTCGCTTAAAGTCAGTCATCTTTGTTGCTCATTAACGGGTCGGGGTAGAGGAAATGAAGAAGAAATTGCGACGCCAAATTATAGCTGGGAGGTTCTACAACAAAAACTATCCACTTACGTAATGTATATTTTCAGTGTTCACTGAGTAATTAGAGTCTGAAAGTTCCAAAACGTAAAATAGTCTGAAAATGGGTGTAAAAATAAAACCTATATTATCGTGATTCGTTAAAAAATACTCTTCGATCAACATTAAAGTGTTGTGTAAACTCGAGTTGAAATGAACTTAGTTATTTTCTATCAAGATCTATGTTACATTGGGATTCACATTTCACATCGACGAAGTCACGAACATAAAACACCTTTGTTATAATCTCGAGCGTATACTGGCGCTACTAAGACATGTTCTTATTTGCGTAACAATAAAAAACCTTCACACATTATATGTAAAAGTTAGTAGCAAATAATTACATTAATTGCTCTTTGACCTTTATATCACAGTGCGAGAAGTAAATGTTACCAAGTAATTATATGGTGTACGTCCATACAAGTAATAAACGTTGGATTAAAGTGTTGGAACGCTCTTAACATTTCGACCTTCGTAAATTTAGCAATAGGTTATATATATCTAAGTAACGTAACCATTATAACTGCGTTCGTTTGTAATGTGTTCTGATTTTAGATCTTTTTTTATAGAAATGGAGAATATGGTCTGATTCTTCATCTGCTGCATTTTAATGTGTCAACCGATTCTATTACACCTTGGCACATTCACAGCAAACAGTTTTGATAACATTACAAACATTACAACATAATGGAGACCAGGGAGACCTGGAGTTGATCTGACGAAAGACAGTCGAGGGAATTCCTCAACAGTTTATAGCAGCTATCTAACATTTGGCTTATTTGATTCATCTTGATGAATATTAACAGTTTTGACAGAATTAAGTAGATAACAACAGCTTTAGTGAATTAGGGCCCAAAAGTGAAAAATCAAAATTGAAATTTGAAATAGGTTCATTTGTAATAATCAAATATTGTCTGAAGAAATTTTCTAAGCCCATCATCAAAGGTTCAAATTCTAAAGAATAAAATTTACCAAGAAACTTTACGCCTGTTAAAATCCAACTCGTAAAAAAACGAATAAGAAAAATAACGGTTCGGCTGAACTTTATTTGGGAGCCTGACGGAACACCATAGAGTAAATTAATTTGACAGCAGCGTTTGGTTTTAATAGAGTCATAAATGTCACTTCACAGTATCGAAATGACATTACGCAATTTAGCGGGGTTGAAGACCGGCGCATGGGGACCTCGCGCACTGAAACTCGGACATAAACTCGAAATCTTGATGCAGAACACACTCTTTTATTACCTAACCAAATATTATGTACGCGGTGTGCCCAAAAAATGGGAATTATTTTATATAAAATCAATTTGGGCCTGTAGTAAAACAATGACATTGGTAATTCAGTAATCCAACTCTTTCGATAAACTGGACTGTCTTGAACAGTTGTAGATTGTCGGATCACAAGCGTCCGCTGTAGTTTCATACTCAACATTCACGAAATTTTGCCTTTACACTACAAACTCCCAGGACGAGGTCGCGCCATCTGGCTGGCTTGTTACTGTCGAGCAGTGCGGTGTCTATTGAACGCGAGGACAAAGTACTAATTAGTGGCTGTGGCTGCACTCTTATTTGAGAGCGCACAAAGTTCGACGCCATTTCCCTGGTTAACGTAAATTTGTACTTTACAATATTCCGAAAATAAGTTAATGATGAAACTTTGAGGCCTTACGATGTTTCCGTTTCCCCGTAATATCTGTAATACATATGTTTAAGGAAGATAATAATATGATCAAAAAATACTGAAATAAGAATTTCACAAATATTTCCGCATTCCGTTTATTCGTTTATGAAATACCAAACGAAGAAAAAAAAAATAGATTTAATTATAATGGGCTACTTTACTCATTAAATTAACAACTAATCATATTTCATCCTTACAAATGTTCTTGGTAAATTATTTTCCTTTTGCTTATTTTTCTTCCTCTTTGTGGATGTGGCATTTTAATAATGATTGAATGAATGAGATTTTTCATGAGTTTAATTGTTTTATTTTTTTATGATTTTTGTCGGTTCCTTAATAAGAATAAAATTGCGGGCATATGTAATTACAATAATGTTATTTACTAAAAGGATATTTTGCAGAAAATGATTATTTAAAAGTTTTGAGTCGAAAATTATTAAATTATTTGGTAAATAAACGTCATTATTGTTATAATAATTATTATTATTAGTGGTATAAAAAGTGGTACATGTTTTTGCGTCCACTAGGTATGTTTGTTCTCGTTGAACTGTTTGTCAACTTTAAAGCACTGGAATATGTATGAACAATAAAATATATTTACACAGATTTTAATTATTTTTATTTCTTCAGTACGCATTCATAAAACCTGGTCTGGGTGTAAAATATTTACATATGTATATATTATTTAAAAAAATAGGTTATTTAAGTATGTACATCAGTTGTCTAGTAACCCATAACACAAGCATTATAGTTGCTTGCTTTGGGACTAGATGGCGCTGTGTGGGATGTCCCATATTATTGTCATTATTATTATAAATAAAGCATAGGTTAGTTATTATTCGATAATAAATGACTGAATAAATATTTTCACACAATCGCTTCATATATAGTGTTACTAATATTAAAGACTTGGAAATATAATGTTGTGCGAGATTAGATTATCTCTAACAGCGTTATCACCGGAATTAATTTATTTGTCTTAAATAATTGCTTTCATGCTAAGTCATTCTAGGACCTTGTATGAGACGCGTGTAGGTACGTATATGAACAACAATTAATATTAAACTATTTTACACTGTAATGTTACTATTATAAATTTGTTAATTTTTGAATTTTAAATAGCTATATGACAACAAAAGCCGTTACACAATCATTTATTTATAAAAATAAGGAAGAGATAAAACATAACGTCATGTTAAATGTAAGTTGTTTGAACGATGTAAAATTAAAAAGGTATTTGTTTAATTTCAGGTTAAAAGTAGTAATTTTAGACACAATGTTTATTAAAATGATTTAATTCGTATGAATTGATACTATCGACTGACGCTGTGAAAATACAGGTAGTTTCTTTTTTTGAGTTGGTTCGTTTCCGGAATCATACAAACTACTTTTCGAAATTCCATGAATTCAGAGTCGCTCATTTTTAAAAATAAAGTAAACTTTACTTTTAATAAAGTCGGCTATCTTTACAGTAAATATTTGCAGTATTTTCCCTCCAGGGTTCACTGTTTGTCTCTTAGCAAATTTGGAAAATAATATTAAAGGGGTGATTTAATATTGCTTTATATTTTTAATCTATAAATACAAAGAAATTTTGAATGCCTCGGATAATTTTTCAATGTATTATTTTGTTTTTCTGCTTGTATTGTATTCTTTACATTAATTTTAAATTTTTCTTATTCGTTTTTTTACGAGTTGGATTTTAACAGGCGTAAAGTTTCTTGGTAAATTTTATTCTTTAGAATTTGAACCTTTGATGATGGGCTTAGAAAATTTCTTCAGACAATATTTGATTATTACAAATGAACCTATTTCAAATTTCAATTTTGATTTTTCACTTTTGGGCCCTAATTCACTAAAGCTGTTGTTATCTACTTAATTCTGTCAAAACTGTTAATATTCATCAAGATGAATCAAATAAGCCAAATGTTAGATAGCTGCTATAAACTGTTGAGGAATTCCCTCGACTGTCTTTCGTCAGATCAACTCCAGGTCTCCCTGGTCTCCATTATGTTGTAATGTTTGTAATGTTATCAAAACTGTTTGCTGTGAATGTGCCAAGGTGTAATAGAATCGGTTGACACATTAAAATGCAGCAGATGAAGAATCAGACCATATTCTCCATTTCTATAAAAAAAGATCTAAAATCAGAACACATTACAAACGAAC
>CATIXC010000016.1:0-19249 GCA_949709985.1 Luffia ferchaultella | reverse complement strand
CGCGGCGCCCTACCGACGTGCCCTGGCGGCCCTGCGCCCCGCCCCGCGCCCGCCGCGCCCCACGCTCACTTCCATCGCCCTCCCGCCTTTGGCCTACAGCGTGTCCGAGCTGCTGGGCGCGCACGCCCTCGACCTGCCCGCGCTCTACTCTCCACTGGCGCACGCGGCTCTTCCCACGCCTTTGCCTCTCTGATCCGCGATCCTCTTCCAGCAGCATCCGCACCATCCTTTTTAAAAATATCGATATCGATCTCCCACATTATCATTGCTTACCGAACGATAGTTTCAAAACTCTTTTCAAATGTCTTTCCCTTAAGCACGTGCATCGATCCGTGCATAACCATCGTAATTCGTGAATAACGCATCTCTCGCTAATTTGCCATTCCCCAATTTACATTCCTTTCCATTCTCGATCATCCACTTTAAGCTACTGAAAACTGATAATATCTGAAGTGTCTTATTTTTAGTAATTGTCACTAGAATCTCAGTTAGATAGCATATTAAAAGATTCAAATGAATTTAGATAAAATATAGCAACGGTCTGGATATTTAAAATTTATATGGATATCAAATCGTAGAACAAAATATTGGAACAATTTTATGTAGGGCTCATAGAAATATAAATATTTTTCTACCAATTAGCAGCTTAATGGATTTGTTTTATAACTAGATAGTCACGATGTTAATATCGTTTTGGAATTGTTTTATTGTAGTTTTACCAGTTTAAACTAAACAATTTGTTAAGGACTAAATTCGTCCTGCTGATTCTTGCCATTGTCACTAAGAGCCATCCATGAAATCAACTATAACAGGCTAGTCCAAAATTAGTTGCGAAATTTATTTCACTGTGTCATGTTTTCTATATATCTACAAAACAATGTAATTTTAGCTTATTACTATAACTAGTTTTACAGTTTGAAATCAGCTTACACAAATTTGTAATGAGTGGATCAATGAGGTATTATTATCGGCTGTTACTTAAACTATGTCGTTATGACAACTTTACCTATTAGGTTAATTATAGAATTCGTTGTTTTGTTTGTTGAAAATTTTGTTCTGTAAAAATTAGATTAGGCGTTTGGATATTATTGTTTGTTTACATTTGTACTGTGTTCATTTTTAGTAAATTAATCTTTTTTTATTATTATTTTTAAGTGCATTTCCTTAGAACAATGTGCCAAAAATCATATTGTTTAGTTATCGTCTAGTGAATTTTTGTCTTTGACTTTTTACTAGAATTAACTAAGACTAATGTGGTAAAAGTTAAGTATAGAAAATTGCATAACTATGTGCTATTGTTACTGTGCATTGAATATCGATTCTAGTTATCGTAAACTAATATAATTAATTATTTGTATTAACTACTATTATATCGAGTAGAAAAAATCGTTTGCACCTAGTATAATAAAATCATTTCTTGAAATAATTACACATGTCTGTTTGTTTAACATGTATAGCTTTAGACTAACATAATGTAGAATAGATTAACGAATCGGCAATAGCAGATGTCATTAATGGCTTAACACTAACATTTCCCATTGTAATTGAAGGCCATGCACGTAACTGGGTATGGGTCCCACGAGCTCACATGAACTCACCGAGTTCACCGCTCTTCTGTCCATAACACACCGTTCAATCTGAGAACAAATATTTTCGCCAAGCAAAATAGTGTCTCAAGGCACCAAATGAAATACACTACAAATATTCAAAGATTGTCATATTTAGAATTAAGACATGAGAATCGATCAATTTATGTAAATATTTTTACATTTCTAGATTTCATGTGGTCATTGGGTGCTCTTCCTGACGGTAAGTAGAACTCATATTATTACACAACCTAGTATAATCGCTATACCTGTATGCCCTGGTCTATCACCAAAAATATTTTCTTTTAAGGCCAACACAATGAAGGCTAATACTTTCACGAATCGACTAAGCTTTAACATGTATGGTATACTCGTAATATTGGCTTTGTTCTATAACGTGAGATAAATTATTAATTAGAGGTAACATCAATAACCGTCGTGTTATCGAGAGAGTCGGCGCACTCGCGTCTACTAATAATCGACAAATAATCGGATATCACAGTATCGCAAACCCCGTCCCTTTTACTGCGTCATGATGGATCGCGCTGGCCTCACAGATACACCATTTTGATTGGCATTAATATGATGAATGACCGAATGTCAAAATCGTGCCACTCTATCAAAAGATCCAAATAGCTCGGGCTCAACTAGCAAGTTCAAACAGTTTTAATTTATTGATTAAAATTGTTAGTAATTTCGTGAAGTTCCATACGTTCGTGTAAAATTACTCTGCACTTGCGTAACATAGTGATATCGATCGCACTATACATAGCCGTTAGTTTGAACATTGTTTACAAGATGTCAAATTCTGGACAGTGTCCAAGTTGTTGTCCAGCACGCTCGATGCCTTTTATGCGAAGCTCTATTTGGGAACGGGGTCGCGGGCGCAGGTGCCGTGCCGCCTGCCCTTCGCCTCATCAATTCTGTTCATATTATCTATCGAGCGCCCTGACTTTAGAGATTTTCTTTGCGAAACGACACGGCGGTATTAAAAGTTTCTGCTAATGGCCTGTATTTAACTAAAGCAATATTGTTTTCTACATTAAAAGTAAATTTATAATAGAGATACCAAAATGTGTCGTCAATCTGCCAGTATTTATTAAACACTTAAATTGTGGTCAGTAGATATGTGGTTACCTGTTCATTAATGAAATAATCATCTAAATCTATAAACACAATCTTCTATTTGACTTTCACAAACCCTTTGATAATTTTTATTCGAAATAGGATTTCAACACATTTACTGCCCCTTGACAGCTTGTTTTATAATTTTATTGATATGTACTGAATTAATATTTATTTCGCAGGTTTCCCCGCAGCGTACGCCGCCTACGCGGCAGGTCGTAGCTATTCGGGCTATCCTAGCTTCGGGCTGCCGTACCCCGCAGGTAATCCCCTGTCGAGCTTGCACCACCAACTGTCCGGGAGTTATCATCAACAGCTCGCCGCGTTATTACCTTATCACCCACTCGAGCTAGGCGGCGTATATAACGTCCATGCTATGCATCTGTGAACCAAGTGACAATGCATTCCTTAACCGCTGTCTCTCTAACTCACACACGCTCGCTGTTCTAATTAATACATACCTAAACAACCTATTACGGGAACGATTCTCGGTCCAATAAAACAATTTAAGCAATTGTGTTATAATTCACCATAAAATTTATAATATTATATTCACACGAGTCACTAACCGCGAACAAAATCCGTTTTTTTTTTTAATGTATTTTCTGTGTATGTTGAATCGTTGCCGTAAACGCTTTCTAACTTATAACATTCTCAACAAGAACACTAACCCATAAAAAGTCTCAACTTGCCTCGACTGTTTGTCGTACTAACTTCTAATCGCTGATGAATGAACTGCATTTGTGTCATCATTCACTCAAAACATTCAAATGGAGCAACTTTGAAGGCACGTTTCGCTAAGTTTAAATGTAAAAAGTTAGTAAGCACTTCCGTTTTCCAAATGGAATTTACTTTTTATGGTTTCATGCTTTTACTCTGAAAGTTGTGCACCGTTAGCAACAAATAATGTTACGATTTCCAAATGTGGCAAATTGGTAAAATACTATAATTCTCGGGATAAATTTTAATGATTTAAGGAACATCTGTCATATTTTGAAAGACCCTTTGCCTTGCCCTATTGCCCTTAAGCAATGGCACTATTACTCGCTGAAATATATTTAAATTTGCCTGTGTCGTATGACAGTTTACGTCTTCACAATCACTCGTTCCGTTTCGCGCTAACGGCTTCGCTAACACTTTGTTTTCCCAATGACTGAACCATCGAAATCCTTCACGTCGACCGAAAGTCGTCCTCGTTTGGAGCGGCGCTATTTATTGTTTGTCCTGGATATTTCTGTGAGATTTTCTTTTCAAAAATCCGGCCAATTGCGAGCGCCTCGATGTTTACTCGGAGACAAGTCGCCCTAACGATTCTCAAATGCTACGCTACGCGTCAGGCAAACAGTGTAAGGCAAACAGCGGGCACCGGGGCGGGCCGTCGCGGCCGCGCCCCTCATTAAACGCGAAATCTTTTAAAAGAAATTTAAAAAGATTCAAACAAAAGTACAAAAAAGTGACATCTTTTGTGGCGACTACTATGTAAATCGGGAAATAAGAAAGAGGAAAAACACACTAATTAAACGGAGTCCGTCAGAGCTTTATCAATGTGTCTAGAGCTGTATTCGAGGGAAAAGTTCTTCCTCGAAGTCGGATTATCTAACAATTAATTTTACTTAATCTTAACGCTTTTCTTACACTTCAAGTTTTTGTTTAAAACTATTGGCTGTTCGGACCAGTGTGCGTCTATTCAGTGCAGATGTCACAGCTGTACAAACAACAACGCTCGTTACGCAGCCGCGACATATCGGCCCGACAATGTATAATTACGACCCGACAACTACTACGACTCTTGACACGCCATTTTTTACAAGGATGTAAGTCGGATGACGAGCGAATTTTCTACTAGATAAAACCACGGATTCCACGCATGCATTCTGGATTTGATTACTCACTAGCGACCGCCCGCAGCTTCGCTTGCGTAGACTACGAATTCCTGTTATAGGTACTATTAACGTTCGAGATGGTTTATACGTACTTTTTGCTGGAACCAATTTTGGTTACACCCATTCAAACTTTCAATCTTCATTCCCCTTTCACCCTTTAAAAAAACCGATACAATTTTTCATCTCCCGTTTCCCACCCTTAAAATGTGGAAATCTAAAAACCCTGAAACACGTCATTATTTGAGTCCCTCCATTCCCATCCTTAAGTTTGAAATTTCTAAAAAAGCCTTTCTTAACTTAATGCTCACGTTATAAAATAAACCTATGTTATAAATTTAAGCTTCCTAGACTTAGTAGTTTTGGCTGTAGTAGTTGATAGATCAGTGTGGACAAACGACAGACAGATAGACAGACAAACAAACACAAAAAGTTGCTTATGACACTCTTGACAATCTTCTTTCACGTCTGCAAAGTTTCATTAAAATCTGTTCAGCCGTAGTGAAAATTAGCTCGAATAGATAAAATTGAATTGAATAGACACATAGACGTACAGACAAACAGACGGACAAAAAGTAGCTAATGTCAAATCTCTTGACAACCTTCTTTCCCGTCTGCGAAGTTTCCTTAAAATCTGTTTAGCCGTTTTGGAGATTAGCTCAAATAGACAGATACACGTACAGACAGACAGACGGACAAAAAGTAACATTTGTTAGTTTTGACGACCTTCTTTTCATACTTGTGATGTTTCATTAAAATTGGTTTAGACAGATGGACGTACAGACAGACATACAAAAAGTTCTGTATGTCACTTTTGACTACATCCTTTCCATATGTGTAAAGTTTCATCAAAATCGGTTAAGCTGTTTTGGCCGAAACCTATTTGCTCGAATAAACAGACAGTTTGTTTTCAAATATATATAGCCTATAACCGCTAGATTCAGGCTATCAAAGGCAAAAAAAAAATTTCAAATCCGATTGGTAGTTTCAGAGATTAGCGCATTCAAACAAACAAACAAACTCTTCAGCTTTATAATAAGTATTTCTATTATATAGATTAATAGATTATAAGATAATAAGAAAATAAGATAATACTGAAAACCGTATTAAAGTCTATTGCATGGTTTGGAAGTAAAAAGTTAACTAACAGAGGCAGACAACGAATTTATTTTCTCCCGCTATAGTTTTCATATTTCGATAAAAACTGCTAAGATATTAATTTAAATTGTGTGGTGTAAAGGGCAATTATAATATGCATGAAATGCTTAACACAACTAACGTATTTAATTTGATAAGGATTAATATCACGTTTAAAAAACATCTTCGCAAATAGTACATAATGTTAGAACAAATTTGATTGTCATAAAAAAGGTTATAGTAAGTTAACCTTAAAAGATACACATATGCTGTCGCGGACTTTTGGTTAGAACTTTTAAAGGGGTACAATTCCGTAATACATGATTTTTGCTTAACATCAACCGTTTACGCAGCGCGCGCGACGGAAGCTCTCAAAAGGAATATTTTTTCCCGTTTTTGCAACATTTTTCATTGATGCTCCACTCCTATTGGTCGTAGCGTGATGTAGTATAGCCTATAACCTTCTTCGATAAATGGACTATCCAACAAAAAAATAATTTTTCAATTCGAACCAGTAGTTCCTGAGATTTGCGCGTTCAAACAAACAAACAAACAAACAAACAAACAAACAAACAAACAAACAAACAAACAAACAAACAAACAAACAAACAAACAAACAAACAAACAAACAAACAAACAAACAAACAAACAAACAAATAAACTCTTCAGCTTTATAATATTAGTATAGATAACCCTCCGCTAGATTCAGGCTATCAAAGGCAAAAAAAATTTCGAATCCGACCGGTAGTTTCAGAGATTAGCGCATTCAAACAAACAAACAAACTCTTCAGCTTTATAATAAGTATTTCTATAATATAGATTAATAGATTATAAGATAATAAGAAAATAAGATAATACTGAAAACCGTATCAAAGTCTATAGCGTGGATTGGAAGTAAAAAGTTAACGAACCGAGGCAGACAGCGAATTTATTTTCTCCCGCTATAGTTTTCATATTTCGATAAAAACTGCTAAGATATTAATTTAAATTGTGTGGTGTAAAGGGCAATTATAATATGCATGAAATGCTTAACACAACTAACGTATTTAATTTGATAAGGATTAATATCACGTTTAAAAAACATCTTCGCAAATAGTACATAATGTTAGAACAAATTTGATTGTCATAAAAAAGGTTATAGTAAGTTAACCTTAAAAGATACACATATGCTGTCGCGGACTTTTGGTTAGAACTTTTAAAGGGGAACAATTCCGTAATACATGATTTTTGGTTAACATCAACCGTTTACGCAGCGCGCGCGACGGAAGCTCTCAAAAAGAATAATTTTTCCCGTTTTTTGCAACATTTTTCATTGATGCTCCACTCCTATTGGTCGTAGCGTGATGTAATATAGCCTATAGCCTTTCTCGATAAATGGACTATCCAACACAACCATAATTTTTCAATTTGAACCAGTAGTTCCTGAGCTTTGCGCGTTCAAACAAACAAACAAACAAACAAACTCTTCAGCTTTATAATATTAGTATAGAGAAAATAAGATAATACTGAAAACCGTATCAAAGTCTATAGCGTGGATTGGAAGTAAAAAGTTAACGAACCGAGGCAGACAGCGAATTTATTTTCTCCCGCTATAGTTTTCATATTTCGATAAAAACTGCTAAGATATTAATTTAAATTGTGTGGTGTAAAGGGCAATTATAATATGCATGAAATGCTTAACACAACTAACGTATTTAATTTGATAAGGATTAATATCACGTTTAAAAAACATCTTCGCAAATAGTACATAATGTTAGAACAAATTTGATTGTCATAAAAAAGGTTATAGTAAGTTAACCTTAAAAGATACACATATGCTGTCGCGGACTTTTGGTTAGAACTTTTAAAGGGGAACAATTCCGAAATACATGATTTTTGGTTAACATCAACCGTTTACGCAGCGCGCGCGACGGAAGCTCTCAAAAAAAATAATTTTTCCCGTTTTTTGCAACATTTTTCATTGATGCTCCACTCCTATTGGTCGTAGCGTGATGTAATATAGCCTATAGCCTTCCTCGATAAATGGACTATCCAACACAACCATAATTTTTCAATTTGAACCAGTAGTTCCTGAGCTTTGCGCGTTCAAACAAACAAACAAACAAACAAACTCTTCAGCTTTATAATATTAGTATAGATGATTGATATTTCAACCCTATACATAACATCGTTCGATATTTAGTGACAGACTACAGTTTAATGTACGAATGAGCGGAAAAATCCTAATTACTCACCCGACGAACAAAGTACGTTTCTCCCGTTCATTGTTTATTTCGGACTTAGCTTCGGGCGTTAATGTTATCTCGAAGAATCGTCACCGAGTTTTTCTTTGGTATATTGGCCGTACAAATCGTTTAGCATTAATTACTTTTCGACCAACCGTTTTACAACACGCGATCGGGTCGGTCTTTGAAAAATTCACTGTTTGTGTGTCATCTCAATGGTAAAACTAATTGAATAGAGATAGTGTGTAATTTCGAAGAAGAACTTTAGACGTTTCAAATTAATGGCCTTACGGAGCGCAGCGCCGCGTGCTCGATGTTCCACCGACCGGTTCAATATTTAGATAATATTATTCCACCACATGATCCTGCTCTATTAGAGAGCAAGTGGCCGGTCTCGAAGTTTTCTGGTCACGTAGCCGCTCGTGTGACCTCAGGTTTGTTACCTTGTGATAACAAATGGATCTATTTTAACGTACTCGCCCCGGCACTATCCTTCCCTGTCGACCGCTAAGGACTGTAAGAATAATAAAATGCCCTCGGACCACTTTTGTCGAGCGTGTTTTGTGGATTAAATGTCTCATTTATTTTTAATTTTGATAAATTTTCCGTTTACATTTGTTATATCCATGTGTGCTCATACAGTAACTAACTTTTACACTACAATAGGATTTCAGTGTAGCAATAGATTCAGCATCCTCAACACAAATTTATTTAGTGTAAGTTTTTCAATATAAAACAATATTTAATCAATTATGTAACCGTACATGTCGATGACATGTTAAGTATATAATGAAATCGGTCTATGTAAATCAATGAAGTACTTCCGAGAACACGTCAGTAATAATACCGCTTGCGATCAATAGGTTCTTAAAGACTCTAATTATATGCTCAAAATATATAAAGTATATACATTTATATAGGTATATATTTATCAATCCAATACCGCAGAAGAAAACTCTTTTGCCGAGTCCCGTTTTAGTAGACAAGCTTTTCTAAAAGAAATCAATTCTTTTGAATTAGAACGTATCTGAGTTTTCATCAAATCAAAAAAAAAATATTTATTCTGATGAAATCTGAATAAAATCTTAATTTTCTCACTTGCGGTTCAGATTTCAATATTAAAAACACAAAATAATATTCAGAGGCATAATAACAAAGTGTCAAGCTCCTATATAGGTATAAAATGAAATTGTTGCCGGAGACGCCGTAGAACCGCATGTGCTGCCCTGCGGGTCGGGCGGCCGAGCAGGGCTGCTCGCTAGTGCCTCTCCACAATTAATGTCCGGCCATTACGGCCATTAGCATTCCTCTACCGACGACGCCGCCAGCTTATTGGTAACGTCATTTCCTCCCGCGAATATTTAGTTGGACATAAATTATGGACCGCTCAGATTGGTTGAACCTAAATGGGTTAATTAAATTTCTAGATTGAAATTTTGATTCCCCGCTGTTAACGGTCGCCGAGACAGTTTCCAATAATGTCCGTTCATGTTGCGTTCGTTTCGTGATATAGTGTCTGGTTTATAAAAAATTTCTATAAATAAATATGTTCGTACATATAACTTTACGTAAAACTAGAATGGGGTCGCGTCGAGCACATTCGCTTTGACGCAGCGCTTCCTATGACAAAATACCGACGAACTTTGGTGCAAGCTTTTAATATGGAGCAGTCTTCACCAAGAAGCTAGAAATATTTTTGAGCACTTATAAATTTTTTTTTGCACCTGACCTAAACGTAGATACTTTAATTGTATTTGATTATACTGTCACTCGACGCATCGTCGACAGTAAGTTAGTACGTAGTAGTATTATATTAGTGTCACATCCATATTTGTGAGCTCACTTTACGTTTCAACGTAAGCAATCTCTTCATAGCGCCCCTATTCGCTGGGGTGCACTTTACACATACTTCCGACACTGCTGCCGCGAATGACTCCAAGAAAATTATTTTCTTGTAGCGTGACTCATAGTCGGGAAATATTTTTTATCTCGCCGCAAAAGAGCGAAGAAAATGAACTACGATTTACAATTACAATTATGTAAACGTCTCGTGTTTCTTGAGAAATTTCATAGTATAAGTATGCCATGATATAGGAAGAAAGGATAGTCATTTCGTTTTCAGAGTAGAGTACCTAGCGAATTAGATATATCTAACTTTATCTCTTTATATGAATAAGAATTTTCAATAATCGTAGTTGCGAGTAGTTATAGATTTAACCATTTGGACCTAAATACTTCATTGCATGTCTTAGAAAACTTTACAAAATTAGCCTTTACGGAATCTATCATTATAGGTAAATCGTTACGAATCGAATGCAACTAGGATTGATATTTTTGTACATTTCATGTCAAATCAGTTTTCTAACAAAGATAATATCGCTTTGACCGCTTTCAAGAAATAACCTGAAGTGGCAACCCTATTATTGCGTAGTAGAAACGGCGGCTTCAGGAGACCGCTCGATCCCAACGCATGCATATCAAATGGAGGTCCACGTGCGGGAATCCGTATATAATAATTAATAACATTAATTCATTTACGAGTTTTGTCTACAGTAAATATTTTCCTGAAACTAAAAACTTTAGATGACTTTATTATATTTTTCATGTTCTGTTTTAGAATCTAGTTGCATTCATTATATAACGATTTTTTTCGAAATCTAGGTATAAATTAATAATAACCAGCAATGAATAGTTAAGAAGTAAAATTTAGATGATTGAGTTTAACAACTCACTAAGTTTAGAGGATGAATATTTTCAGCCAATTTAGAGTATCATTTGCATTCGCCTTTAGACAAATTATTAGCGATTAGGTTAGAATCGTATTTGTATACCCACCTAATTCATTTACATCTTTTGAAAATTTTCACTTTAACGAGCTTGAAAAAAAAAAATTATTTTAATACCTAACTTATTGGATACTCGCTATAATTATAAGGCATTATTGAGTTATAAAGCGATTTCTCTATATTTATTACATTTGAATATTTACAATGCTTATATATAATAATGTTATATATTATTGTTACTGTTGTGTGATATTTTTGGACGCCGCTGTTTGACGCTAAACCGCCTTTGTGGCGTCTATATTAAATTATTCTTCTGTATAATATTGAAGCGTGCAACGAATTTAATTAAAATATTAATATGAATGTCATCTTATGCGAAACATTGACGGTAAATTTAAAAGATATGTCTTCTTTATACGATTAGCCATATTATCATATTTAAATTTAATTACATTATATCTTCACGCCTCGCAAGACTTCCTTTACGTAAAACTAAAATGATGTAATCGATCGAAATTATTGCGTACTGATAAGTTAACATTTTGTCGTTAAATCGCTGACCTGTGCGACCGTCCTCATCGCCATCGTCTAAACTAGTAATAAATTAAATTAAATTCTAGGTATAATGATCACGTACATAATAAACATGCTTAAGCTTTACGTACTTATATATCACACGTCGGAACTTTTAAAGTGGTTTAATTTTATTTATATTAGTACTACAATGATAAAAACCACGACGTCGCCGTAACCAGTTCGTTTCTAATTAGCGGCGTCATTAAACGAATAATTGTCATTAAAATGTAATTTGTGAAAGGAGTCGGATGGACCTGTATTGTGTAACGTGATCAATGGAGGGAGGGTTGCGTGTTCAGATTTACTAATACCGAATGAAATATTCAGTAAATAACACCAGGGCCGTGATTCAGTTTCGACGTTTGAATCGATACATGAATTACACGTAAGGCGGGTGCGTGCCGCTCCGGCTCCGGCGGTTTCACTCAAAGCGAAGCACAATAAAACTAGTATATCATCGGTGTCTATGCGTGCAAACAATTTTAAATGGCCCGAAAACAGTAAACAGGAAGTTATCAATTCCAAGTTTCCCCATAAACATTCGATGGGTAGAGCGCCACGGATATTCTTCGCTTTTTATCTATTCTCGGGCGTAATGACATATTCGTAAGTTTTGTTTTTTCCTTTGGTTGACTTCCTTTAGTTCTGGCCTTTTTTGCGTACGACAATCGTCCCTGGGAGCCGGAGACGCCACTCACGTCACAGTCCTTACGTTTTTGTTGTGGTGAGGCCCCTGTCCGAGCTTTTAGCTTTGTTTTTATTTTGTTGCCGCAGGTGTAGTGGGCGTTATTCCGCCGGAAAGCCGGCTCGGTGTCGGCGCGGAGTACGTTACCGCGAGCCCGTAGGAGCACCCCGCCGCGCCGCCGCCGCCCCGGCACCGCCACACGAACACTAATAAAACACCTTTTCACCGACTCGGTTTTTAAATGAAAGCCTTCCGATCTCCTCTAAGAGACGGCGGTCACGGAATGCAATGTCATAAGTTCAGGTAATACATCTCGTCAACGTGAGAGGCCGCCGCGGCTTTGCAGATGCGTAGCCCCACCTCTGTAGCCCGAATCGTGTGCAATCGTCACGTATTCTCGTTCACTGCCGCGTATATGTACCAGCGCGGGCGGCACCCTCAGGAAGCCGTGCCAAATGTTAATTTATAATTGTAGGTGTCTTTCAAGATTTATCTTTTCGCATTGTAAACCGTTTGTAAAACTCTCGATGTAACTATGTATTTTGATATAATTAAGTACCTATAGCATTGTTCTTATCGCTGTTCCGACATATCGCCATTTATGTATGATACTCGTAAGTTATTATGGTATTGTGAAGTCGCTATATTTTAAAAATAAAGGAAATTGCCGTTGTATAAGCAAAACGTTTTATCGTTTATTGTCCAATTCGTCGCTAAGCTATCGAGGTCGATTGCGGCCTACCTTATTTACTATTCGTCCGCATATCGATTGCGACGAAAATAAACTGGAAGAGATAGTCTGTTAGCGTGGAGTTGGCTAGCGTGCGGTGCACGACTAACCGTAAAGCGATGAGTTTTATTCGCCCCATCCCGAAAGAAAGTTTAGCACGAAAGACGTCATCCCGACACAAACGCAACATTGGCTTAGAGCTGCCTTTACAATATTTTCAACTCTTGCTTTCCATTTTCTGACTCATCCAACGCGGCACAGCAGGCTGGTGTCCGCGACGCGCCGCTCCCCAGCAGGCCGGTAAGCTCGCGTGGTTCAAAATAAGACCGCCACGGATCGCGAAACTTGCTTACCCTGAAGTGATACTACAATACCACTGAATTTTCATATTTAACGAAACCGTTGGCAGTATAGAGGGTAGGATCTTTCGCGAGCCGTGGTGGTTCTCGCGTGCGCACTGGCACGAGAAACACACGACCGCGGCCGCTCGCAAAAGATGCAGGTGAACCCCCCCCCCCCCCCCCCCCGAAAAATGCAGTTTGCTAACTTATCAAATGCAGTCGTACACATCTATAGCGACTATTCTACATTTCCATCCTACAAGTTTGTTCGTATTTATTCAAGTTAAAAATAAATATTTTTAACGAAACATTTTCTTCCCATAATAGCAAAGTCCTGCCTCTCCATGTCGACTTTATTGCATCGTTGCGATGGGCGGCGCTTTGATTTCATCCACTATACATTTTCGCAGAAATAACAAAAACCGGTCAAGTGCGAGGCAGACTAGCGTGGATAGGGTTTCGTACATCATCGGATTAACTATTATGTTTTTTTTTTAAATTTGATCCAAATATAGATTATAAATTGAACCTGACTCCTTCGTTTAAGAGGCTCCAGTAAAATCCTATAAACCAATTAGACTCATTAGTTCTCGGTCAGTCTGATCGAGCAACAGATCAGGCTGAGCAACACATTCTTACGCATAGCTTCGGAGTTTAAGGTAGGGAGGATGCTGGATTTTTGTAGTTTTTCTTCAATATCTTTTAAACTTTGGATAGAAAAAAATAATCTTATATTTTTCAAAACAAACCACATAATATACTTAGTTGTAAAAGTTTTTATTTTCATATTAGTCCCCCAAAATGAGAGTTTATTTATTGACCATTAGGTCCGTGATTGGGTCATCAAATTTAGTATAAGTACCAAATGTTCCTTTTTTCCATTCTGTACGTACGGAGAAAATAAATAGACTGTGACAGACGAACAGGTACGACAGTAATCATATAAGGGTTCCGGTTTTTAATTTCGGATGTACGGGACCTTAAAAATGACGAGATAGGTGTCTGTCTCGATACTACAGTATTTCTAACAAGAAGTACTGCAGTGTCGAGACAGAAATATAACCGCTCGATACAATTCCTGACATTTAATGACCTTTCGAGAAATGTATACTGCATTATCAGTGTATTCACTCACGTCATATTTTTCACAGTCAGTTGAAAATCAAGTTTTGTTGTAAATGTAAGTCCATTCCTGGTAATTGGTCTCACTGGGCGCCGCGTCCAAACCAAATAATTAGCGGCAGAGCGGCGAGCGCCCGCGTGTCGCGATCTGTGCCAACTCCATTTCTAATTTAAGATATTTGCCCATTAATTGTATTAGTGACTGTAACGTTTAGTGCCTGTCGCTTGGAGCACGCGGTCGCTCCGGGACCGCCTCCCTAGCTGTCTGTACTAGCTTAGACTGTACAACATATGTGTACCGTAGCCCCGGCCGCTAGAGGCTCTCGCCCCTGGACTTAGATTACGTGTTATCTTTGGATGGGTCAGAAATCTTATTTATTTATTTCCTTTTATAGACGATATTTTGTTTTATAATAGTCCATAGATTGCCACCACGAACGCGAATCGAATTTAGCTAGCTACCTCCATCGCGCACGTCCATATTTTTATTGTAGAATTTCACCAAGTGGTGACGTATCCGGAAGACCGTAATGGACGATGTTTGCATACTAATCTCTTCTAGTTAGTGGTGGGTCGAGTGCCCGAATTCCACCACGCCGATCTACCGCTCTTAGTAAATCCTTTTCCCTGCATGACCGCGCCGCGGGCCGGCTGGCCGATTACGAGAGCTTAATGGCCGTAGTGTATGTTTGATCCATCCACCGCGAAACCTCTTCAAATTATGCATCTGGAACTGGTGTAATTATTTCGCCGGAGCATAGCTTCAAAACTGACCCTTCGGGTGAGGGATTTATCTAGCGCCGTGCGGGTCCGGTGCAAACAGATGTCCTTAATGGACGACACCGAGACCTACCTGTGGGGAAGTTCTAGGGCGTTCAGTTTGAGAGACGGACACCAGTCTGGCCGGCGAGACGCGCCACAGCTACCTAACCAACATAGGGCGAGTAAATTTGTTTCAAAATAATACGTTTTGTAATTTTTTTATTCGTAAATTACATCTGAGAATGAATCATAGTTTTGTGTGTAATAAAGAATTGAAAAAGTAAAAACAAAAGTGTTGTAGCATTTCCGATAGAGAAGATTTAAATAATAGGTAGTTATAAATAGACATTAGAATAGAAATTAATTATTTAGAACGCAGAAAAACAATTTTAGGCAAATTTTCGTAGAGGTATATTAAATATTGAACTCCCAAAAAATAGATTAGTGATTAGTTATAAATGAGATAATCGAAACATACTTTTAGTGAGCCTTCCTATGGGGATATTGTAAAAGTAAAAAAAATTGTAAAAGTTTTGTATTTAGTTAGGTATATAGGAGGCTTCTGTGTAAAATTCTTGTAATATAACATAGATACTTAAGTTTTACCCAAACTTTGTAGAGTATAATTTTAGGTGGCGTATTAGTGAGACTTGGTGGTGCAAACTCTTTCGTTGTTTATGTATTGTACATGTCCATTTTTAATATTAGATATATTCTAGATATTTATACGCCGCAATTTTGTTATAATGTTGTGCATTAGGCAATAGATTTATTTACTTAAATAACAACAAATCGTTGAGTACCGTATATATTTAAACCATATTTTTGAAAGTAATAGAAACATAGTATATAGATACTTAAAGTTAACTATTTTAGTATAGATTCAAACATTAAAAAATATATATTTTGTATTTAATTAGAATAAAGCGAAATAATTTTTGGTGTAAATTTTACTCATAGAGTAAATTTTCTTTGATTTAGAGTGTTGTAGAGGGAGTTATCTGATATTGTGTGTTTTAATATTTTTAACACTTCGAAGTTGTTTTCATTTGCCTGACCGATTGCTTTTCGTTCTTGTCTAATCGTGTGATTCGTGACTGAACCATGCAGAGCACCGCACAAGGATCTCTCGCGCACGATGTTAACCCATCAGCCGGCAACGAGCTTACAGGCGGCAATAAAAAAGGGCTCATGCTTCACCGACACGTTTAGAGAGCAGCGAAGACTCGCCCGCTTTGAATTACAAATCCCTGAGACGCGAACGGCGTAGCGGTGGCGTGTGCGTGTCGGTCTACAAGAAGTAGCATAGGAATTGTATTAATTTGCAATGGAGATAAGTCCCGGCGGCCGGCGGCTGGCCGGGTTATTGATGGCTCCTATTAAATATCCGTTTCCGGGCGCGAGCCGCAGGCGCCGCGATCTCGCCCCGACCACCCACTAAAACATTTCAATCGGCCCGAGTGGGAAATGAAGAATGGGGACTCCCGGTGAAGGATACGAGTGCCGAACTTTTAGATATTCCTGCCGAACTTCGCTAATGGTCGCTCGTAACACATCGGGCGCCGGCGCCGCGGTCGCCCCTCTGCCCGCGCCCCCACCTTATTTACCGATATGAATCTCTTGTGAATATCCGCATTAATATCGCGAAAATAAAGTACAGATTTCCAACCAAGTTCACATTTAAGTTGAGCTCCTGGGGTTTATTGTTTCGAAGAAAATTGTTATTGTTCGAAGTTTACAATGTTACGATTACTTAGGCTGAAAATGCCAAATCAAATTAAGTGCAATAAGGCGCTTGATCCATTATGGACACTCGCTGTGAAATCGTTGTTTTGAAATGCATATACGGTACCGTATAAGTTACCTTAAATAACGAAACCATCAGTTAATACTTTTGCAAAACTTAAACATCGTTAAGTTTGTTACCTCGGCGCGTGTTAATATTACTTGGGATGTTCCAAATTACAACGTACTTTTAAGAAGGGACTTACATCGGCCATACGCTCAGTGAATATTCTTCGGCAGTCATCCCACTTGTGAAGAAGAATTATTAAGTTTCCCCGAACTTCGCAATTATGAAAGTTCGAATAGCTCTCGGAGGACGACTACGGAATTTATAGATGACTATGTGTTCCGTATTCATTCTACACCTGCTTTTATAAGGACTTTAATAGGATAAAATGTGAAACCAAAAAATGGAAAGGAAATAAGTATCTTTCGAAAGTTACAGACAGTGTTGCAAGAGCCTCATTTCTATATATAATTGACCACTTTTCCTCTATCTGATTTCGTTTGAAATAATACCTACCTGATTCATCTTACATATGGACATTTAGTCCAAAACTAAACCAAGTCTTACTAATAATAGGTACTAGGCAACTGACATAAATACTTAAAAAGATTTTATAATACATACATAATAAAGATATTTTATGCCCGGACACGGAACATTACAAGTTCATGCACATAAATATTTGAGATAAAACCCACGAACTTTGGTTCTGCAGCGGCCTAGTCGGTGTTTTCAAGGCTCGACCAATAAGTTGTTTATAATATTCTATATTAATAAAAATAAATTGTGGTTTGTAACCACTTACGAGTAGGTAATAACTCCAAAATTAAATATATCTAGTTAATAATATAATATTAATACTTGTTTCCAATTACACTGCGCAGTATTATTTATTCTCATAATAAATAGAAAGTACATACGCGAACCAAGAATACAGCCAAATACGTTAATAAAATAAACGAAAAGTTAGCTTAGTGTTTACTTCGACTCTACCACTTAAAACGCAGAAACGATAGTAGAAGTTGGGAATTACTTTGCATCTTACACCCCCATTTATACCGAATTTTAAATCACAAACACTTTCTTCTCAACTTTTTTAGTTTGATCTCTGAAAATATCCCAATAATATTCGAATCCCCAAGGTTTTACGTACCATGATCGTACTGGCACTGGGTCGGTAAAATATCTAATATATGGTAATCTAACGTTCGCATCAAATCTTGTGCGAAAACAAAACGAGAAAAGTATGAAGAAAGTTAATCCATCGCAGAGCTAACGACAGCGGAACGAATAGGTACCTACACTCAAATCCGTATTAGGTACACTGTGGCCCTAAAATAAATAGCCTCTCGCGTCGCTCCAGAGTAATGTTATTAAAATGTGTCAGCGTTTTGGCACGCGGGCGGGCGAACGGCGCGGCCGCGGGACTGCCCCGCGACGTCATCTATCATTCATCCTCCATTACTTATATTGTATTTTTTTCGCAAAGTCACTCACAGGCCGGTAATCACCTGGCGCGACCGCGGACCTCCATTTTTCACACTAAATGATAACTCGCGCATCTGACAAAAATAAAATTTGTCGAACAAATAATGGTGACCTGTGAACGAGCAGAAAAGTGGGACTCAAAAATAAACCCTCTTTCGTTCACAATTCGAGCGATGAACGTAATTAATTCTAATCATCATTGAACTTACATGCTAAACGCTTGTAAAGGAACGCATATGTAAACACATATTAAATTTCTTTCGTTTCAAGTTAAGTTTTACCTGGGAAGGTGTTGAGAAAATATTATGATACGTCCAGAAACATGCCGGCAGAGTAATCAATAAGAATCAAAAAGGAATACGCAAAGGCAGTCGTTACTGGCGGGCACGACACGGCCAGCTATCAGTGTTCCTCGGGCTAATGGAGGGCCGCGGCGCTGAATGCGTAAACGCGGCGGCCGTGCCTTGACGCGAGACGTGCGCCGTATGCAAATACGCCTTCTTATTCAATAAGCAGACCGCCGCGTGCCAGCGAGAACTCACGTCGGATAATTTACTGGATATTTTGTAAAAGTTTTTTCGCCCTCCGTGATTTATATCGGCGAAACTTCGAGCTCTCTTTTTCATTTGAATGCACGTGACATACGTGATATTTTTTGTTCCGACATAATCTCAATCCGCGAAGTGCTCGGCATCCTCGTTCGCGCTCGCATCTGCCTCCAAAGGTTAAATTATTCATGCATTTACGCGTTCAAACTTCATTCGAGCCAGGCATGTTTGATATAGAGATGGGGCCACACGGGTGGCCACGGCGGGACGATGGTTCAGTCACGGAAGTGTGCACTAACTGCGCGGCGCCGGCGCCCGAACCGCAGTCGCGAGCCCTGTCTATGTTTGCAGTGGACCTGACCAACGGCCAACTCACACCGAACAACAACACGCCTCTACTCGCGCAGGCACTCTCAGGTGAGCCTGCCCTCCACACACCCGCCTCGTCATTTCATGCATCATTCGT
>CATIXC010000015.1:0-19202 GCA_949709985.1 Luffia ferchaultella | reverse complement strand
AAAGAATGCTTTACAGCCGCATGCGCTTTACAGCTTATCGTGTTAAATTTAAGCTGTAAATTCAAAGTTGACTTCCACGGCCGCTGAAATTCGAACAAGCTTGTATCACTTTATCAATAATGCTAACAATAGCTGATAAATACAGAAGATACTTCATGAACTTATCCTGAAGAACAGAGCATAGACCCATAGAGCAATCTTACTTCATTCATTTTAAAATTACAGTTTCATTGTGATGTACGACTTTTAATTCACAACATTTATACAACCATATATATATATATATAAACGTGACAAATTACCGGGATCATTTACTCACCAAAAACGGGAAAAAACAAAACTTGTAAGAAATCCATTAAAATAGTTACAATTTGTTTAACACTAGGTAGTTATTTTTTGATAAATACAATTATTCCTACAAATTTATATCCGTTTTGTTTCAGGTTAGTTTCTTCAGTAACTACAGAAAAACTACACAATTATTTTGAAATTTTAAGCCAATCCGCATTAACATAAATTAAAGTACGCTATCGTTTTACCTCCGTGACACAAATTCAAATAGACAAGCTGATAGATTTCAAAGCAATACAACACAACCGGCAATCGTTTGAACACGAAACTGTTTAATTGCTTAATCTGAATTACAAAATCGGAGATCCCGTCTCGAGATCAACGCAGGCTTAAGGTGCGTCTCCACTTCACAGGTGCGTTCCCATCTTAAGATATGTAACAGGATTAAGAATAATACAATGTACGCCGCCAGCGCACATCCATCTCGGCATTATCCCTCTGTTTTCGATAGTATTAATTAATTCTTACCATTGATATGTACAAGGTATGGTAATTAGCAAATGCGGTAACGTGACATGTGTTTGAAGTTGCGACCACAATGTAGGTAATGAATATAGTGTACGTACATTATACAATAAACATTATTTTCCTCAGTCGTGTAAATTGTCAACTGCTTCCCACTCAGTCATGTACGAAGCGGTCGCGTGTTCCCGGACAGTGTGATTTGTCACAATACAGGAAGTGCTGCCAACTATACTTTAACCTGAAACTGTTTTGCGCCATGAAAAAAATTTAAATACTATCAATATTTTCCATTCTTACCATTTTCAAATAGTACATTATGTTGCAAGTATCTACGGTAAGCGGCATATTATAGTCGAGGTGTTTTAATGCACGAAGAAGCCGACTGCTTATAAAATACCGACTATAATATCCAGATTACTGAGTACGAGCATCATACGACGTTTTTCAACGCATTTGCGATTTAAATTAGGTAGATGCTTCAAATGTAATAATGGTGGGAGCTAAGGGCGTGAGCGGGTTGCTTTTCGCGGTTTAATAAAATATAAAATATAACATTAACTGTAAATTAACTGTAAAATATAACATTACGGTACAAGTTTCGATGTCATAAAGACCGTATTAATAGCAAATGTATTGAAAAAAAAATTAATTAAATAACAATTTAATATATAATTACGTAATTATGAACCTTCAATAATTAAAAACAAAAGCTTATAGGAAATTTAAAACTAATAGAAAATATCTACAAACTATAATATTATTAACTAAAAATTTGCGAACCACTAAACCATTCTTTTCGTTTTATCACTGAAATAAAATAGGTATGCTTTTATGCGAATGTCTTAGAGAAAAATGCATGTACTATATAACCAATGCCATTTTACTGTGCTAGTAGGTACCTACACGTTTAAATAAAGTTTTTTTAATCAGTTATCTCAAATTATCATTTAAGGAACTTCGTAAATTTAGTTATTTTTTGTAGTTATTTTACACGAAGAATAACTGTAGTTTTGAAAGCTGGGATGGCTTTAGAAAACTATAGAACTACAGAAAAATTGTAGCGTTGGCATCACTCACACTTACAATGTCTCATAAGTGAAATGTTAGCGCACGTGTGAGTCGTTTTAGTACTTATTCACCACTTAGTATGAAGTCTCCTAAGTGATCATACTGGACTTTACATTATGTTACGACGTAGTGCGCGTGCGGTGATAACAATGTTACGTATCGAGTCTCACGTCTTAACATCCAAATAATTATTAATTTTAATTTAATAATATCTAGCTAAAATGTACAAATGTGTTTCCGAATAAAAGTAATTCATTTCAAGTAATTTGTTCTTACGAGTATGTATGTACATCTTACGTCCAATTAGGTTATTTATTTGGTTCAAACTTTTTTTCTGCTTTTTTCCTCTCTCGAAAACCAATTTAACGGTACCGATATATAATAATACATAAGGATAATAAGTATCCTTGTGTATATATTTGACTTTTTTCCTCGTTGATTGCTTCTTATAGAATTCGTTATTTATACTTGTTTCCAATGAAATTCATACGAGAAATATATAAAAAATTCGGTACACTTTAGACACAAAATTGTTTTCAGTTACTTACATATTATTCTCTAACTGCAATCAAATACTAGGTATAAAATTTCAGGTAAATTTCATCTATCTAGTCTATAAAGCATTGATATTTAATGTACATAAAACTAAAATTGATATTTTGCGAAATGTGGCCTAAAACTCTGTATGTGTAGATTTTATGAGCCTTTTATTTTAAACATTTATTGCACACACATTTAGTAGTGTAAATAGTTTCGATAGCCTTAAGCATCGCAAACTCAATGGTAATTTTCTTATTTAAGTGGAGTCTGCGTTGGACCGGTATACGTATAGCAAATTCCACAGTGAGAGGCGCAGTGCGAGCGCCCGCGCGGGCCCCGGCCGATGACCGCGCCATGCCGTCTACTACAACGTGTTATGTAACTTGCGCGTGCGACTGTCGTGGCCTCGTGCTTCACTGATCGCTTATCTTGTTATTTGATCTAATGTAGAAACGCGTCACAAAGGGTATAGGGGTATCAGGGGTAAACTGTTAAGAGTTTACTGAAATAGGTTTAGTTAAATGAAGGGAGTTTAATAACCCGTTATGAAATCTGTACGTTACTCTCGAAACCTCGTGCGTCACTGATCTCCTAAATTGTTGTTTTAATGGTTTGGCCTGGTACATCTAGTGTCATGAAATTCAAATGCGGCCCGTGGGACACTTTTTACCCGTTCCCTCACTACTTGTGACAAAGTAGGTTAAGATTGTATACGTAGAACATCTTCGCGATAAATAGGCGACACAAGTGGGAAGAAGCGGTGCGGCGGGGCAGAGGACGCTTCCCGGCCTTCACTACCGCGAGCGTCGGGAGAGCAAACAAAAAAGGTTTAGTTAATTTTAAAAAAATGTATTAAAATGTCAAAGTTTACGTGTGTCTAATAGAATCGATTTATATCCGAAACTACGGAAAAACGTTTTTTCGTAGTTATGCGATGTCGACATCCCTTCACGTGTCTAAATAAATATTAGTAAACAGACGTTAGTACCGAAGACGACTTACTTAGGGCGCGCGTTCCAAGTAGGTACTTTGCTTGTGTTGTGACTTGTGCGCTCTTTATAACAACCTTTATGAAGCCACCGATAGTTTATTATAATTTGCATATTAGCAACGATAATGGTTAGTAACGACATCCACGGCTAACAGATATGATATAACATCAATTATATTTCGAAGATTGCTTGCAATAACGTAACATATAAAAGATGGGTTTGTTTTCTTAATATAATTAAAGAATAAAAATAAAAATTTAATTTAAAACACCAAAAACCGACTCCCTAAAAAGCAGACTTAAAAAGATGAAAACGAAATATCCTACTTTCCTCTTCGATTTTACAGCTCGCGAGTACACACTGAAAAACTTCATAATGTAAACAATATTATGCAATCGCAGGCATATTCTCCAGTACTAATTAATAATAATATAAGAATAAAGCATACATCACAACAACGTCTAGGCCCGAAACTAAGCATTAGCTTGTATTTTGGGTACCGAGCGAAGACACCACATACATATAACAACCAAGACCCGGTACCAGTATCAATATTCATCATATTAATACTGACCCAACCTGGGATTCGAACCCAGGACCTCCAGCTTAGTAGGCTGGGTCGCTACCCACTATAGGCTAAGCGGTCGTCTTAAATTAAATTAAAGTATTAAGACTGCATGATAGTGTTTACAGTATGTTCTATAATTATCTACTTATTTTCACTATTTTTTTATTCGTTAGTCTATGCTAAAGAATGGGCGGGACGCGTGATCTTCCATAAAAACGCTCTTAAAAGATTACGTCGTTAATACGCTTATTAATCTAGGTTTTTTTTTTAAATTATAGTCTAACTTGTAAGAACTAGGTTTGTAAAGAGCCAAAACTTTGAAATTATAAAGATCTTTGTTACAGAATATATATATATATATATATATATATATATATATATATATACGAATTTTCTGTAACAAGTTTATAGAAATTTTGAACTATTGGCTATACAAACCTAATTCTAACTCAAGTGAGATTATAAATTTTAAAAAAAGTCAATGTTAATATGCGTATTTATGGCGTAATCGTTTAAGAGCGTTAGTATGGACGTTCACGCGTCCCGCCCCTTCTTAATGTCTGGGCGAAGGATTCCCTCCTTGAAAATTATCTTTCTGTATGAAGGAATGAAAAGGTCACTAAATATCCTTTTGTGCTGATGAATTGTCATTAATATGGAATCAATGGTAATTTACATTCCAACATCAGTTAGTAAATACGTCACAATATTCCCAAAACCAGCAGAATTGTCGGGAAACAAATCATGAAGCTCCTTTCTACTATCCCAGTTCTTGTTGTTGCACTGCGATATTAATATTTACTTAGGTCAACGATGGTACACGTTTAATGAACCCGAGCTTAAGCAATATAAAAGCGACCTCGGAATTTCTGAGAAATGATACATCTCTGAATAAATATACGAAAATTTAATTTAACAGCCCAACTTAAATTCCCCAAGTTTTAGAGAGTTATGGGAAACGGGGAAAGTAGAGTGTTGTTTACTTTAAATTTATTAGAAATTTAATTTCGTGCTATTTTCGACAGTGTTGAATCACCTATGTAACCAGTTTTCCATAGAGCATGAATAACAGTTAACTTTGAATGTAGCAAACTAGAAGACGCACGCTTGTTAACCTCAACGACCCAAAGCCAATAAATTTTGTCAACTTTATTCAGTTTAAATTTTTTTATTAGTATCTGCCTTTTAATCAATAGTATGTACCTAGCTGTGACGAGTAAGTAATACACAAAGACCTAGAGACAACACAAACAATTGGCTGATCCGCACGCGACGGCATTGAAAACGTTCACGGCATTTTCAAATACACCATCCACACGCTACGTAACGGCAAGGAACGATTGTTAATGTCGTTGCCGTCCGCCGTGCCGGTCTGTAGGCCATACGCGTAAACCGCCCTCATTAATGGCTGAAATGTGTTAACATTGGTTCACGAACTAAATGGCCATCGGTACTCTTCTATTGTACTAATTCTAAACTCGGTGATGAATAACGTTGGTGTTATGCTAGTACAGATAAAAACACGTAGAACACCTATCAGTAAACCTTCTTACTTTCTAGAAACCCATAATTGAGATGAATATATAGCGG
Organism: Luffia ferchaultella; assembly: GCA_949709985.1. Classification (NCBI taxonomy): domain Eukaryota; kingdom Metazoa; phylum Arthropoda; class Insecta; order Lepidoptera; family Psychidae; genus Luffia; species Luffia ferchaultella. The sequence continues at coordinate 13,628 of CATIXC010000015.1, read as the reverse complement.
ATTTTAGATAGAATTATTGCCGTTTCTATATAGCTCCATGTTGTCAAACGATACCTACGGTTAATATGAATAATTACACCAGCATAAGCCGTTTATATTTTTAATCCGTTCGGATTGTTTACGCGGCTGCGTTACACGGATTCCTTTCGTCGCAATCCGATCTCCGACGAAATAATCGAGCATTCGACAACTCGAAAACAAATTCGGAACGGTCGGCGGAAAAAAGCGAAACACCAAACAGTGGGAAAATCTATGCAAGGTATAAATAAGTACAACGATGCAACGATTAGATCCTTCTATACCAGAAAGTCAGTTAATAATCTATATTTTATATATATATATATATATATATATATATAAAATGAATTAAGCTTATTACATGTCTCGCTAAAACTCAAAAACACAGCTAGACCGGTTTGGCTAATTTTGATTTTGAAATATTTCTGGAAATCCATGGAAAAAAAGTAGACCATCTTAGGAGGACGTAGATGTCAGGTACAACAAAATTGGTACTACAGGTAGAATCAAATACAAGCGTCTCATGTTTAACAAGATAAAAGTTCGTAAGTATATTAGTGGATTGCAATTTCGTATCAAATTGCGTTTGTGGTACGCTCTATAGTTCGCAGTAGCTGGAGCGATTATTCACAACCAGTGTCAAAATATTAACAACGCACATATCAAGCTAATAGAAGATTTTGCGTGCCTTGATAATTGTATTTGTTGGCGCGGTAGACCCTATAGTTATCGGTTGACCTGAATTATTACTATGACACTTTATATAATATCATATTTAAAAGTTTATTGTTTTGTTATAAAAATTTCGTTACTTTAGAGGCGCACAATTTTTTTAGAAAACTGTCTGCACTATTGAGTAAATAAATTTGACAGCAGCGTTTAGTTTTAATAGAGTCATAAATGTCACAGCATCGAAAATGTCAAACGCGATTTCGCGGGTGCGAAGACCGGAGCTCAGGGGACTTCGCGGATTTAAACTCGCCTTCTTGCACCAGCTATTTAGAGTTTGAGTGTTTAGAAGAGGGATTCAAGTCAATGCGTACATTATTTACACCGTATCAAAAAGGAGAAGCGAAGCTCCTATATTTATAAAGTGCTGATGGGATCGAGAAACAGCTAAGGGCTGTTATTCAAGAACATATATTGTTTTAATAAGGCATAAATTATCGCAAAAAGTCGTATGCACTCGATCATGCCGTCACGATTGTTGGCCATGGCATTTACGCCTTGCTGCGTTCTACACACGGACTGCAATACATTTTTTTCTGCAGCGGAATCGTTTTTTTGCAGCGCATAGCCATTTAACGTATACGATACACTCCAACGACCATCGTAGAAATACTGTTACTAATTATTTTACTGGGCGATCACTATGCTAGTGTTTTAACAAGTTTTCTTTTTTCGTTATGAACGGTAGATTCGAGTTACTTTTAGTTAAGTAAAGCCAAGTAGCGCTAGTATGCGGTTCCAACCACAAAATAATTAAAGTGCCACATGTTGTTTTTCCGAATAAATAAATTAAGAATATAAAAATTACGTTAAAATGCTAAAATGTCATTCATCATGTCATCACAGGCTCATTATTAAATATTACGAAATAAATTTAATATCGGAAATATTTCATTTAATTTCTAAGTAGATCATTTTCATGTTTAAAGGTTTCTATTTCGTTTATTTAATAGATAATTTAGCGAAATAGGTCGATATATTTTTGAACGAAAATTTATTTACATAAAATCCTAACCCCGCAACCCCATAGACATGAAATCAAAAATTTTGTTTCTAAATTATTCGAGTAATTTTATTCCTTGATATTATATTATTTCACTGAAAACACGAGCAATCACAAAATTAGTAAAAAAAAAAAATAGAATATCATACTTTTATCGATATGAATAATCATTATTAAATAATGAAATATGAATTAAATATTTTACTTAATATTACCATATATGCATTAATTTATGATCCTTGGAAAAATATAGGCATAGAAGCTTTTAGATTAGCATACTCTTTGTGCATTATTCCGTCGGATAACCGGTGTTCACTTAGCTTTTTCGTTTTAGCTGTAAACCAGTGATGAACGACATTTAAAATATCGACAATTATATATTTATTATCGTGAGAAGAGGTGTTCATAGTGAATTGAAATATTTAACTAATAAAAAGTATACCGCATAACTTTGACGTTACCAGAGAGATGATTACGGCGCAGTTGCATTGATAACCTATTGGACCAATAGACAGCGCATCATCACCCTCCCTCTAACGCGCAGCTACATCGAAGACCAACGTTATACGGTATACCTACCTTAGCTAACAGTATAATACTATTTTGGACGCAAGCCTTAGTAAGGAGTAAGATTCGAGAATAAGTACATGTAAGGTCCAAAAAAACATGTACAGAGCCTCACTATAATCAATAAAACCTTTCATTTAAGACCCACAAGTAGTGAAACTTTGACATACACAAAAACTTTATTGATCCAGTAGGAGGGTTTGTTTTTTTTTCGCAATTTTTTTTTTTATTGGGTGCGTTCAGAAAGTGCGACATTACTAAAAACTTTAAATGAAAATGTAACTAAATAATTTAATTTTCTTACTTAATGCTTGATGTTGTTTTAACTGATTAAACGATATTATTGAAATTTTTAAGTCTTAAAATACGAACTTATCAAAAATTCAATAACTTTTATAAATAATATAGCTCATATAAAAATATTTTTTAAGAAATAAAAAGTTATTATAACCAGTGTACCTACAAGGAGTTTCCGAACGTTTCGTAATCTAATGTAATCAATCAGAAATGGCAAATCGTAACGGTCTAAATTAAAAATAATTTTTCTTCACTGAGCGAGCAAAACTGACTTTTGCTCAGTGGTTTTAAAAAAGAAATCGTCCGTTTTTGAGCTAGTTAGGTGAAAAATTTACTTCAATCCATGTGTAACTAGTTTTACAATTTTTGAACAGTTTTCTATTTTTTATTTGTCAATAATCGCGATTTCAGGTCAAAGGTTTTAGAAATTTTATCAAAAAATTAAATGTATGGATAGACAGACAGACCTTAACGAGAAATCAATTGAAGGTTATCTTTATATATGCGGACGTTATGCGAAGCCACCAATGGCTAATGTAATAAAATTATAAATAAATTCTATCATATAGTCAAAAGTTTAAAGCGTATGTTGTGGTCATAAATAACACTAAGACCGTGTTAAAAAAAAATATAATGTTTTAATTTAACGGTTATTATGAGGGACGGAATTCCAGTAAGTTACATCATCGCTCGGCCAACACTACTAGATGTGGTCAGAGCCGGACAGAGAGAGCTCTGGCGCTACGTAGGATCAAATTAAAAACGGAATTTATTATAAGGAGAATAATTAATTATTAAAGTTAATACTTGCCGGGCCGGAGTGTGGCCAGCCACCCCGAATACAATTTTTAGGGGCTTTTGCGGAAACAAGGGTCAAATTTAGCGTTGTACTTGTCAACTAAAGCTTTATGCGTAGTTAAGTCTACGGGCATTTAAACGTTTTCTTAATTGTTTTTTACTTAAATTAAAACTACAAAAACAGTGGGTACATTTGTTATGTTCTACTTGTACCCTTTTTTTTTTGAAAATTATGAATAAATTCATAATCGCAAACGTTTGGATTGATAAAATAATTGTCTAAATGTTGCATTTTACGTTTGCCTTTGTTAATAAGCAAGACTATTATTTTTCCATTTATTACGTTAGGTAAGTTCAGGTAGAAATTAAATATAATTTTATGACAGCCTCAGACGAAGTCCAACAAGTCATAGTCGTGGTGAGTTTGTGGTCTCTTGGCTTAAAAAGTGTATACTTGGGAGTAAAGAGATTTTTTAACACAATTGATTTTCTTAGGGTCCCAAGTCCAACTGAATTCAAAGTGATTTTGATTTATGACTAAGAAATGACAGAATATGTTTTATTGAAATAATTATTTTTTATTATCATAGTAACGAATCTTATTGAAAATGTGTCTTTGTTAAAAAAAATCCTATTTCGATTGCCCGTGTCATGTATTTGGCTTCCCTTTGAAATTATTCTTTTTGAAATAATCGCATTTGGAAAAGTGAGAATCCTTACAATTCGTTCAGTCCTTCAAATCAGTGCGGGAGGTTGTCGCAATATCATCATTTTTAAAATATATTACTTAGTAGGTACGGCGAAACATATAATGAACGAATGTTTTTAGATGTCCAAATTCATTTCCTGGAAAATATCGCTTAGAAACACATGTCAAAATTATACAACGTACTTACCTACTTAATCCTTTTTTCAAATACATAATTTCAAAATTCAGAGCATAATTTTTTTTTTCAACTTACCCCTTTTCCATTATGAGAGCTTGCAAATTTATTAAAAAATCACAAAAAAACATCTTAGGTATATATTTTGAAAATTTTGTGACAATTCAAGAACTTAGATTCCAATACATACTTTTGAATAAAATAATTTAATTTAGTAAACAAATTATTTTGAAGGTCTAGTAAAAAAAAGTTCAAAAGGCTTATAATACCCCGGGCGACCTACAACCGCATACATATTATTGTGCTTATTTACCGCGCAAAAATAGAAATGTATTCATAAATAACTCGGTTTTAATTTACGGTATGAATCCCAAAGACCTTGTTTTAATTGAGGAACATACTCAATTTGATACACGTATGTATAATTAAATCGAAGTAAAGTGATCCAAGCGCCAAGTGAGGCCACATCAGATCACGTATGTGCGGAAATTGGAGCCGTTAATAAACAAGGGGAAGTGTTTGTAATAATTGATTAAACATCTATCTCCGCGGCCGACAGTTGATTAGTTGCTGTACGGATTTCAGTTTATTTCACGCATAATTTATGCAAACGAGACGTCGCACTTGCCTAAACGCTGCCACAGCCGGCTCGCTTTATAGAAAATCAAATAATTCGTATCTATGAATTTATTTCCGAGTGGAATATTTACGTATCAACAAATTAATAATGAATAAAACCTTGAGTGTCTGAACAACCTGAAAATCAAATATTTCAATAGGCACTCAAAGTCTCAATCGGAGTAATAAAATATGTATATATGCTACCGAAATGATCGCGCTTTTATATGACGAACGTCAACTACGTAAAATGAGAAAATTCAATGTCTACTGTTATAATATTCACTTTTGACCCCCCTCGGGCACCCCGCGGCCCTCGGAAAGCTCTTAATGCGGAGTCGGCCTGACCCCATACCACTTCCATTATGGCATTTATACATAATGTATGAATTTGTTATGCTGTTTGATGTAAGGCAGCTTTACGCGACACAGGTAGTGCAAAGGTTTTAGGACGTTTTCCTCTGATGAAAGTCGCTACATTATAATTACCTACAAATCCGGACTCAGAGCCGCTAGTCGGCTAACTTAATATCTGCGCGAATAGTATATGAGACATAAATAATGTATTCCGCTTAAAGTAGTATCTCTTCTATATAAAACGTGATATATAATTTTACTTGCATGTCCTTATTTTTTGTAAGATACCCTAAACCCTTACGTATCTATCGACGTGTGTCTAATAAAGTTTAAATTTACAGGAAGGTTACCAGACCTAAAAATTAAAAAGCTAACTTATTGGAATCATTTAACATATATTATCCCTATTAAGGAACCAATCAAATGCCAATCGTCACGATTAAGGTAGCCATCATCATCATCATCAGCCCGTGTCCGCGGAGGACCGAGTGTGTTGGCGAGCCTTGGGGATATATCCTGCAGTGAAGAGAGACGGGCTGATGAAGTTAGCCATGCGAACAGTAATTTACCATAAACCAATATTGTAGGATTGATCAGAGTTGAACTACGTATTAAGTTGATGAACTATACTCGTGAACTGGTTGACTCTAAATAGTCTTGATAATTTTCCTATACAGTGATTCCGTATTGTGTCCTTTTAAAGAAGATTTTTCAGTTTTTATGAAAAAGGAGTCCACGAGCTAGAGGGGGGAAACTCACATAGAAAGCCCTTATTTATAGCCGAATATTACATAAATGTGACATAATTTTTAAAATCCATCTAATAACCTGAAACTAGTTAAAATAAGTATTTAACGACAGACAACTTGACATGTAAAAAAAAAAAATACATTCATTTTGTATGAACGAAAAAGACACCTAAAATTTTGGTCTTTAAATTTAGTCCTTACCTATGAGTAAGTATGTAGCGATTACAAATATTTCTTTGCATTACCATGCTGAAATTCAGTTTTATGACACTAATAATTTGAGAATAAACTAGCTGTGACATTAGGATAAAAAACAAACGGACATGGAGAAACTATATGGGTTCCTTTGTCGGATAATGGAAACCTGAAAAACGTTGAATTAGGTATGTATTCTGGCCTAAAAACAAAAATATCCAATAGAAATATCGGCGACATTATAATTAAAGCTATATCCTCTGTCCATGTCGCATTTGTAGTCTATATATACGGAAAAAAAGTCGCTCAACTTAACACAATAGCGTCTTAGCGCAAGAGAATGTGGTCATAGATAGTTGGAATAACATATTTCCTTGGCAAAAGTGCAAAATTTTCTTGATTATTAATCTTACTCAAAATGTTTTTTTTTATTTTAAAATATGTTATTATCAAGCTGTGTTTTCAAGTAAATTTAAACAAATTCTTATATTAATACGACGCAACTAAACTTTTTTCAAATTAGTTGGATAAAAGATGACAAATACGAGCAATGAGCGCAACGTTAATAACGAAAAACGTTTTCCAATAAAGAAAATACATATGTCCGCGAGGAAAGATTTTTGTAATGATTTTTATTGAAAACGAAACGGTCGCTCCAGACTTTCACTCCCGTATGTGAATGCTAATGAGGAGGATATGCGGACGAAAGTGCACGGTGTAACTACCACTCTGATATTCTCTAGCACCTTTCACGTAGGTATTACACATACTAGGCAAACTAAATTACTTTGCATTTGAAAAGAAGTTCTTTGGTATTGAAAGCGGGGACAATAAAAAATTACAAAACATGTTTTTTGCAAAAATTAAAATAGAATTTCATTTAAAGACCACCACCAACTTTCAGCGAAGCGATCAGCAGGCTGAAGTGGCAATGGGCCGGTCATATTTGCCGTAGAACTGATAACCGATGGGGTAGACGAGTTCTCGAATGGAGACCACGTACCGGAAAGCGAAGCGTTGGACGCCCCCCGGCCAGGTGGACAGATGACCTGAAGCGCCATACCGGGGGTAGTTGGATGCGAAAGGCGGAGGACCGTGTGTGGTGGCGAGCCTTGGGAGAGGCCTATATCCTGCAGTGGAGAGACACGGGCTGATGATGATGATGATGATAATGATGACCACCACCAAAGATTTTTTCGTAAGTAATCGGTTTGTCCCCGTCTCTAATGTATACATTCAAGTTATTTTAATTATATGACAGTCTATTTTATTCGCATTCTATATATTATAAACTTGTTTTTATCTTTTCAGTTAGTAGTGTAAAATTGGGGAGTCTGGCTCACATTTTGTATGGTATATAATTGGGGAGTCTGGCTCACTTTTTCGTTATTTGCTGAAAACCGTGGTCCGTTTTAAAAGTCTCGCTTCGCTCTCACGGACCACGGTTTTCAGCAAATAACGAAAAAGTGAGCCAGACTCCCCAATTATATACCATACAAAATGTGAGCCAGACTCCCCAATTTTTTTTCTCGGAAAACACGATCTCTCATTTTGAGGTGAAAGAAATTTTATAAAACACTCACCGTTACGACAACCGATAACTTTAAACACATGACAAATTTCAACACCAACAAAATTTTTACTCTTAAATATTTTACTATAAGTCACAACACGACAACACGAGTTGATTGCAGGACGTCGATTTACTAAATGGTAAATCAAGTATGTCCCTACTCTACACCTAATCCCAATTAAAAAACCGGATAAGTCCGTTTAGCATATATTATTGAATTTTACTTAATAAGTAGATGAAAAGAAATATACTTCTCACTAGAACTATAATAATTTTTTTATAACAACTTTGTCACCTAAGATTAACTAAATTATTTAAAAACTTATGCATTAATTATTACGCTGTTTTTTTTTTTATTCGATTGTATTTATTTCATTAGAACTACAATAATTTTTTACAACCTTTTTTCTCGTATAAATTGCTTAATTAATTAAAACTATAAAATGTTTTCTTACTTAATATTATTGCTGTAATATCGTATTCAATTTAACTTTAAAAAAATATTTTGAAATACAGATTTAGACCCTTTCGGAAACAGAATACTTACACACTTCCATTAAAAGTAATAAGGACTTTTGTTCCAAATTATGAATGAATTATTGTTTTGACAAAGACACGTGTATGGTACAGTTAACAATACGTTTTATCAGCGTTTGAGAAGTTACAATTTTATTATTTAAAAGAGTCTATTTATGAAATAATATAATAAACTTTAATAGAATAAACATAAATGACGATCAAGTAATTGTTCACGACTTTATTAATAAATACTAACTGACTGAAAAAAAAAAAAGCTGATGACATATTTTGCAAATTTACAAAAAAAATTAAAATATTATAAAATATTTGTATGTATAGAAACTTAAAAAGTTTTTTTTTTGATGTTGTGTAATGATTAAATAATTTAAATTAAAAAATATTTTTTATATTTCTCGTTGACTGTATACATCACACATCAAATGTTTCATTAACAAGTGTTTCACTGTGTCAAGACTTTGGTTTCAAATTATGAATGAATTATTGTTTTGACAAAGACACGTGTATGGTACAGTTAACAATACGTTTTACCTGCGTTTGAGAAGTTACCATTTTATTATTTAAAAGAGTCTATTTATGAAATAATATAATAAACTTTAATAGAATAAACATAAATGACGATCAAGTAATTGTTCACGACTTTATTAATAAATACTAACTGACTGAAAAAAAAAAAAGCTAATGTCATATTTTGCAAATTTACAAAAAAATTAAAATATTATAAAATATTTGTATGTACAGAAACTTAAGAAGTTTTTTTGATGTTGTGTAATGATTTAATAGTTAAAATTAAAAAATATTTTTTTATATTTCTCGTTGACTGTATACATCTAACATAAATGTTAAGAATGTTTCATTGTTTTAACTATGACACGTGTAAGTTTTTCGTATCTTTAACCCTGAACGAACAAAAATGCTTTGTACATGCAAAGTGCTAAAAATGGGTTTAGGAAATAAGTTTCTCATGTTTTATGATTTTCAAGTCTCGACTTGCGTTTATAAAACGGAACTGGGTTACGATAATTTTTTTCTATCATGTTTTTATAGTTTTGTTTTTAAACCTTGAAGACAGTTCACACGTGTATCGAAGCGTATATAAACCATACTCCAAGCTTATTCGACACCAGTCTACGATAGGCGAAGTTCCTAGTAGTAACAAAAATACAAAGTGTTCTTGCAAAAACCAAGCACCAAGTAATACTTCAGTGGTACCATGGCTGAAATGTGAGTATAAAAATGTAGGTATATTACATTATTTTCAAACTTTTATAAATATTCATTATATTTTTTATAAAATAATCAATTGTTATTTCATGTTTTTTATAGCATTAATTTTTTACTGATTATACTACGTTGAAAATTGTGTTTAAAAATTTGATTACGATATTAACATTCTATATAAATTATGGTTGTGATTTTTACGTAGGTGAAAGCATGCATGATTATAATAGAAGCGCAAAAATATGTGTGTTTTTTTTTTTCTTTTATAAATACACATTATATTTTTATGAAAATGCTCATTTGTTACTTTATGTTTTACGTTAATTTGAACTGATTATATTACATCGATTATTGTGTTAAATTAATTACGATATTAGATTTTCTATAAAAACTACGACTTTGATTTTTAGGTAAAAGTCTCCACGATTGTAATAGATATTTCATGTTTTTATAGCACTAATTTTTTACTGATTATACTACGTTGAAAATTGTGTTTAAAATTTGATTGCGATATTAACATTCTATATAAATTACGGTTTTGATTTTACGTAGGTAAAAGCATGCATGATTATAATAGAAGTGGAAAAATATGTGTTTTTTTTTTCTTTTATAAATACACATTATATTTTTATGAAAATGCTCATTTGTTATTTTGTGTTTTACGTTAATTTTAACTGATTACATTACATCGATTATTGTGTTAAATTAATTTTCTATAAAAACTACGACTTCGATTTTTAGGTAAAAGCCTCTACGATTGTAATAGAACTGGGAAAAAAAATTGTATATTGCGTAATTATTTTAAGTGGTCTTGTTTTTTATTTGTTATAGAAACCTTCCAACTATATTCGATTCTGATGAGGGTTTATCGTCGATATCACCTAGTACATCTAAAAATTTAAAACGCAAATCATCTAAGAAATGTTCAAAGAAAACACGCACCGATTTCATGAAGGATCTTTTCGGAGACGAAAGTGATACTGAAATATGTGTGAAGAAAACTGAATTATCGGGTATTTTATGGAAGCGAGTTGCTAATGGAATGACAAAACAGACTGAAAACAATGCGAATGGGGAATTCTTTTTGGAATTAAAACTTTACTATACGTCCGAAATCGAGAAATTACCAGATGATACTCGTTGGAAATTCGCTTTGATAAATACGAAAATTAAATTACAAAGAGAGTCTGATGACTTTAAATATTTGCAACGTCTTTTATTGAACATAAAAGAGAAATTTGCAAAATCTGAAGCACAATTTATTCCTGAAAAGAAAAAGTAAAATATTATTTTCTTAAACTTACCGATTTAAATAACGTGTTATTTTCATACTTTATGTATTTCGTGTAATAGAATATAAGCCTACATTGTAATCAGTGTATTTTTTAATTAAAGGTAAAAATTAGATTTTCTCTGAATTATCGGGTATTTTATGGAAGCGAGTTGCTAATGGAATGACAAAACAGACTGAAAACAATGCGAATGGAGAATTCTTTTTGGAATTAAAACTTTACTATACGTCCGAAATCGAGAAATTACCAGATGATACTCGTTGGAAATTCGCTTTGATAAATACGAAAATTAAATTACAAAGAGAGTCTGATGACTTTAAATATTTGCAACGTTTTTATTGAACATAAAAGAGAAATTTGCAAAATCTGAAGCACAATTTATTCCTGAAAAGAAAAAGTAAAATATTATTTTCTTAAACTTACTGATTTAAATAACGTGTTATTTTCATACTTTATGTATTTCGTGTAATAGAATATAAGCCTACATTGTAATCAGTGTATTTTTTAATTAAAGATAAAAATTAGATTTTCTAGGTTTAAGTATAAATTAACAAGCAATGCTTACAAAGTAAATAGTAGATAACTTGGTTTACATATGGTATTGTATTACCTATTTTTTTTTTTACTTTGGATGCAATCTGATAAAACTACATATTTTGATTTTATTATTGTGCACTACGATATTTTATTAATATGACGAATAAAATATATTGTAATATTTGTGGTATAAATGTTACAAAGAAAATATACTATGCTCATCTTAGAACAAACTTACATAAAAAAAATTGTTTGTTACAAAGCCACATTGATAATGTACGGCTTATAAATTCGGCATTTAAAAACAGACTACTTTCTTTTAGAATAGATGGTATTCATGATAGGTATTTACTTCCAGAAGATTTTTTAAATGATGTACGAGTTTCGGTGAATAAGTTAATTAAATATATTCTTCATCAACATAATAGCTGTAAAATAAATTTTGAATTGTTTTGTTATTATTCTTTACCACACCAAATAAAGACCGAGTTGAAATCATTTACAGTGAAGTATAAGAAATTTTATCACAATACTGATATCAATGAATATTATAACCATGTTAAAGCTACACTCATTCGGAAATGTAGCGAATTTCAATTAAAAGATTCGGGTTGGTTTATTTCCAGTGTATCTCATCTTGAAATGAATATAAATAAATACACACCATTACGAGGGGGTTCTTACATACCATTACCTAAAAATATTCAGAGTACGAAAAGTTGTTTAAACATTAAAAACACTGACTCTCATTGTTTTTTATGGTGTGCAGTTGCATCTTTATTTCCAGTGAAAAAAAATGGTACACGCACTGCATCATATCCAGATTACAAACAAATATTTAAAATAGATGGGATGAATTTTCCTCCTACTAATAGAGATATAAAGATATTCGAAATGAATAATCCAACATTTACAGTAAATATTTACGGATTAGATTCAAAAAATCAACTTGTAGGCCCGCTCTACAAGACAGAATATCGTAGTATAAACCATATTAATTTATTATATATAGAAAATTCTCAACATGGGCATTATTGTTTAATAAAAGATTTTGAACGGCTTATTAGACACCAAGTAACGAGGCATAAAGGCAAAATATATTTTTGTGATGAGTGTATGTTATTTTTTTCCTCATATGATAGTATGGAGATGCATAATTGTGCTCGAATTAAAACGGTATTGCCCAGACCTGGTACAATCTTACAATTCACTCACTACGAGAGATTGCAACGTATTCCTTTCGTTATCTATGGTGATTTCGAAACTATGTTATTACCTCTTAATAACAACCAGAACTGTGAAACTAAATACACAAAATTAACAAAAAGACACGTACCAATAGCATTTGCTTATTATATATGTTGTGCATATGATTCGAGTTTAAATAAATTCATTTCATATCGAGGAAAAGATTGCGTTCATATATTTGTAAAGTCATTAACGGAACATGTTAACGAAATTCATAGAATTAATACGACTGAAAAGAAAAAAATGATTCCGTTATCATTGCAACAACAAATTGAATACAATAGCGCCACTCACTGTTATATATGTAATAATTTACTATTGGGTGATGTAGTTCGCGATCACTGTCACAGAACAGGCGTATACAGAGGCGCAGTACACTCACATTGTAACTTGCTTTTAAAGACTTGTACGTTCATTCCATTTTTCTTTCATAACTTAGCGGGGTATGATTGTCATTTATTTATAAAAGAGCTTAGTGAATCTGATGGCAGGATAGAGGTGATACCTAAAGGGAAAGAAAAATATATTTCTTTTACTAAATTCATAAAAAATGTATACGATGTTCGTGAGTCATATATTCCTCTCAGATTTGTTGATTCTTGTCATTTTCTCAACACGAGTTTAGATAAATTATCTAAAACATTAGAGTATGATAAATTCTTGAATCTCAGACGCTTTTTCTCTGATAAAAATAAATTTCGATTAGCATGCCGTAAGGGAGTGTATCCGTACGAATATATGGATAGTTTAGATAAATATAATGAAACAGTATTGCCACCGAAACAAAGTTTTTATAATACTTTAACATCAAATCATATTTCAGACGATGATTATAAACATGCTTTTGATGTATGGGAAAAATTTTCCATATGCAATTTAGGACAATATACTGATTTATATTTAATGATCGATGTTCTATTATTATGTGATGTATTTGAAAATTTTCGTACTGTTTGCCAAAAAAATTATAAACTAGATGCAGCTTTTTATGTAACCGCTCCTAGT
>CATIXC010000014.1:0-15075 GCA_949709985.1 Luffia ferchaultella | reverse complement strand
AACTACCCTAAAACTCTTTCTAAGTTATTGTAACTAGTTTTGTTTATTAGAGCATTTATCTAGGTACATAACCCATCAGGTCGTATTTTGTCACCTTGAGGTCTAGGTGCCAGCAGCCACCATCAAATCATTCAAGAGAATTTTTTTGAATTATCATGATCGTATGCCCTTAAATACCCTTAAAACTCTTTCTAAGTTAATGTAGCTAGTTTTGTTTATTAGAGCATTTATCTAGGTACATAACCCATCAGGTCGTATTTTGTCACTCTGAGGTCTAGATACCAGCAGCCACCATCAAACGATTCAAGAGAAAATTTTTGTTGGAAACATGATCATATGCCCTTAAGTACCCTTAAAACTCTTTCTAAGTTATTGTGGCTAGTTTTGTTGATTAGAGCATTTATCTAGGTACATAACCCATCAGGTCGTATTTTGTCACTCTGAGGTCTAGATACCAGCAGCCACCATCAAACGATTCAAGAGAAAATTTTTGTTGGAAACATGATCATATGCTCTTAACTACCCTTAAAACTCTTTCTAAGTTATTGTAGCTAGTTTTGTTTATTAGAGCATTTATCTAGGTACATAACTCATCACGTCGTATTTTGTCACCTTGAGGTCTAGGTGCCAGCAGCCACCATCAAATCATTCAAGAGAATTTTTTTGAATTATCATGATCGTATGCCCTTAAATACCCTTAAAACTCTTTCTAAGTTAATGTGGCTAGTTTTTTTTATTAGAGCATTTATCTAGGTATATAATCCATCAGGTCGTATTTTGTCACCTTAAGGTCTAGATACCAGCAGCCACCATCAAACGATTCAAGAGAAATTTTTTTTATGAAAAATGATTATGTGCTTTTAACTACCCTTAAAACTCTTTCTTAGTTATTTTTGCTAGTTTTGTTTATTAGAGCATTTATCTAGGTACATAACTCATCAGATCGTATTTTGTCACCTTGAGGTCTAGGTGCCAGCAGCCACCATCAAATCATTCAAGAGAATTTTTTGAATTATCATGATCGTATGCCCTTAAATACCCTTAAAACTCTTTCTAAGTTAATGTGGCTAGTTTTTTTTATTAGAGCATTTATCTAGGTACATAATCCATCAGGTCGTATTTTGTCACCTTAAGGTCTAGATACCAGCAGCCACCATCAAACGATTCAAGAGAAATTTTTTTTATGAAAAATGATTATGTGCTCTTAACTACCCTTAAAACTCTTTCTAAGTTAATGTGGCTAGGTTTATTTATTAGAGCTTTTATCTAGGTACATAACCCATCAGGTCGTATTTTGTCACTCTGAGGTCTAGATACCAGCAGCCACCATCAAACGATTCAAGAGAAAATTTTTGTTGGAAACATGATCGTATGCTCTTTACTACCCTTAAAACTCTTTCTAAGTTATTGTAACTAGTTTTGTTTATTAGAGCATTTATCTAGGTACATAACCCATCAGGTCGTATTTTGTCACCTTGAGGTCTAGGTGCCAGCAGCCACCATCAAATCATTCAAGAGAATTTTTTTGATTAATCATGATCGTATGCCCTTAAATACCCTAAAAACTCTTTCTAAGTTAATGTGGCTAGTTTTTTTTATTAGAGCATTTATCTAGGTACATAATTCATCAGGTCGTATTTTGTCACCTTAAGGTCTAGATACCAGCAGCCACCATCAAACGATTCAAGAGAAATTTTTTTTATGAAAAATGATTATGTGCTCTTAACTACCCTTAAAACTCTTTCTAAGTTAATGTGGCTAGGTTTATTTATTAGAGCTTTTATCTAGGTACATAACCCATCAGGTCGTATTTTGTCACTCTGAGGTCTAGATACCAGCAGCCACCATCAAACGATTCAAGAGAAAATTTTTGTTGGAAACATGATCATATGCTCTTAACTACCCTTAAAACTCTTTCTAAGTTATTGTAGCTAGTTTTGTTTATTAGAGCATTTATCTAGGTACATAACCCATCAGGTCGTATTTTGTCACCTTGAGGTCTAGGTGCCAGCAGCCACCATCAAATCATTCAAGAGAATTTTTTTGATTAATCATGATCGTATGCCCTTAAATACCCTTAAAACTCTTTCTAAGTTACTGTGGCTAGTTTTGATTAATCATGATCGTATGCCCTTAAATACCCTTAAAACTCTTTCTAAGTTAATGTGGCTAGTTTTTTTTATTAGAGCATTAATCTAGGTACATAACTCATCAGGTCGTATTTTGTCACCTTGAGGTCTAGGTGCCAGCAGCCACCATCAAATCATTCAAGAGAATTTTTTTGATTAATCATGATCGTATGCCCTTAAATACCCTTAAAACTCTTTCTAAGTTAATGTGGCTAGTTTTTTTTATTAGAGCATTTATCTAGGTACATAACCCATCAGGTCGTATTTTGTCACCTTAAGGTCTAGATACCAGCAGCCACCATCAAACGATTCAAGAGAAATTTTTTTTATGAAAATGATTATGTGCTCTTAACTACCCTTAAAACTCTTTCTAAGTTAATGTGGCTAGTTTATTTATTAGAGCTTTTATCTAGGTACATAACCCATCAGGTCGTATTTTGTCACTCTGAGGTCTAGATACCAGCAGCCACCATCAAACGATTCAAGAGAAAATTTTCGTTGGAAACATGATCATATGCCCTTAAATACCCTTAAAACTCTTTCTAAGTTATTGTAGCTAGTTTCATTTATTAGAGCATTTATCTAGGTACATAACCCATCAGGTCGTATTTTGTCACCTTGAGGTCTAGGTGTCAGCAGCCACCATCAAATCATTCAAGAGAATTTTTTTGAATAATCATGATCGTATGCCCTTAAATACCCTTAAAACTCTTTCTAAGTTATTGTGGCTAGTTTTGTTGATTAGAGCATTTATCTAGGTACATAACCCATCAGGTCGTATTTTGTCACCTTAAGGTCTAGATACCAGCAGCCACCATCAAACGATTCAAGAGAAATTTTTTTTATGAAAAATGATTATGTGCTCTTAACTACCCTTAAAACTCTTTCTAAGTTAATGTGGCTAGGTTTATTTATTAGAGCTTTTATCTAGGTACATAACCCATCAGGTCGTATTTTGTCACTCTGAGGTCTAGATACCAGCAGCCACCATCAAACGATTCAAGAGAAAATTTTTGTTGGAAACATGATCATATGCTCTTAACTACCCTTAAAACTCTTTCTAAGTTATTGTAGCTAGTTTTGTTTATTAGAGCATTTATCTAGGTACATAACTCATCAGGTCGTATTTTGTCACCTTGAGGTCTAGGTGCCAGCAGCCACCATCAAATCATTCAAGAGAATTTTTTTGATTAATCATGATCGTATGCCCTTAAATACCCTTAAAACTCTATCTTTTTTAATGTGACCAGTTTTGTTTGGTAGAGCGGTCATCTATGTACATAGCACATTAGGTGTCATTATGTTAACCTGATGTCTAGGTATCAGTAGCCATCGTGGAACGATACGATAGGTGTTTTATTGACTTCATATTATGTTTTTATTTGTAATTTTCTAGCCCTTAAATTTTATTAAGGGGTAAATTTTATATTTTCCATAGCGTTTTACTTGGTTCTGTACTTTTTTTTGAAAACTTTTTAATTTGGTCAGGTTATAGTGGCTGCCAACTTTTGGCTGCTATCTTCACGCCGGTGCGAAGACACCACATACATATAACAACTAAGACCCGGTGCCAGTATTAATATTCATCATATAAATACTGACCCGACCTGGGATTCGAACCCGGGACCTCCAGCTTCGCAGGCTGTCCACTATGCTAAGCGGTCGTCGTCAAGTACCTCACTCAAAGCTTATATACTGACCTATGGAAAATGATGCATTTGACATAATAAAATTCATCAAATTTAGTGTATTTTTTTATATATTTTAAACCATGCACTTTAAAACTATAAAAAAAAGTATTTATACTTCTCAATAAAAGTATTTTTGTTTATATTTTCATAAAAAGCACTTTTATTTAATATATCACACGATTTATCTACCTGATTTTTTTTTCTCTAATTTGACCTTCAAATATATATTCATTTATTTACGCTATACATGCGTGGTTGAGTTACAAAACTCTTTATATGTACCGATTTTCAATTTTTTTTGTGTAGTAGTATATTGGAAGGAAATAAACTGTCACAAACATATAGGTAAACGAACAGACAGACACTAGAGTGACCATATAAGGGTTGCTTTTTTCATCTTGGATGTATAGAATTCTAAAACACGAATAAATCACATGAAACGTAAAATTCGACAGAATAATAATAATGCCTGGGACACCTGGGACATCCCACACCGCCTCCTTCAGTCCCAAGTAAGCAAGCATTATGCTTCTATTGTGGGTACTAGACAACTAATATACATATTTAAATATTCTTCATAATATATACATATATAGTATTATCCCAGACACAGGTCAAATAGTCATTCATGCACCCAAATATTTGTCCCGACCGGGAATCAAACCCGCGACCTTTGGTTTTGCAGTAAATATCTCTACTCGGCCAATCGGTCAGTAAAAAAATATTATAATAAAAAGTTGTTTAAAATTACTAATTCACTTTTCATTTATTTTTAGAGAATCGCAAACATTCCACATAATCTCTTATAAGCACTATGTATGTATGCGTTTATTCGAAATTCCAGTTTGTGCAAAGCTTTTGAACGACTCCGCGAAGCCAGTTACTTACCCATACACTGCCCAGCGTTCTGCATAAGCTCAATTCAATTCCATGCAAATAACCGAGTGGTTTTGTAGTTCTAAACCTGCCTCTTTCAGTCGTTTTGCATTTAAATTCCCGACGCTAACTTTACAAACTTACCCATAAAAGTAAACTTAGAGTTAATTATTTTAAGTAATGTATTATTAATTTGTTTACAAAACGAATCGATAAACAATTAACTAGCAGTAAACAAGAATATGGTTAATAAACATACATTAAATTAAATACGTAAAAAATAAAACTAGCTGAATATATCGTCGCTGTATCTTAACTGTATGCGTAGTACGAAGCCGTGATCTGTCATGTGTCAAAATGTCATATTAAATTCTGTTAGACGATATTAGACTTTATGTTAATGTACTAAAAGTTATAATATTATAAACAAAATCAGTTTTTTGTGTTTTCTATTAACAGTCTGTTTTACATACGACTTTTTGAAATGACAGCGACGATATTTACTTATATTTTCCATGTATTTTCCTATCACTGGATTCACTGTGGTAATTTTGGTGAAATATAATTGCGAACCGAATGTTAATGCGACATGCTTATTTATACATAAAAAACATAGATCTTCAATGCAAAATCTAAAGTTACTCTAAACAAGACAATTTACATACAACAAGCCATATTAAATCCGATAAAGCTTGTATAAGAAACTTTGGTCGCTTCCCAAGATATTAAAAGCAAATGAGGATTCCGAAGGCTTTTGTATAGCATTCTAAAGTTTGAATGTACTCCACTAAAGCAGATCTTAATGTATTGTGTTAAAAAATACAATCTAAGGGCTTCAGTCTCGCTAAATAGCATTTTTGAATCCTGTTTACGGGGACAAAAAATAGTTTTTCTTACCATTTATACTCTTGTTTTCTTTTGCAGCGTCTATTAAAAATCTTTGAAAATTATTTGTGTTTTGAAGGCCGGCGCGCGGTGACCTCGCGGACTTACGTCGGGCTGAAACTAGCAATCTCGGAACGGGTACACACCAGCTAGCTAGAGTATGAGTGGTTAGACAGAGGGTAACCGCAGAAAAGGGCTTTCTAGTCAATTCGTACTTTTATGAATTGACATTCCCAAATATTTGAACTAAAGTCCGTAATATTTTATTTCGAAAAAATAGGCAATTTTAATAAACTAAATCGAAAACGTAGATGTACAAAATGGTTTTTCGTTAGTAAATAATTTTCTAAAATGGCGATAGCCATTATGAAGTTGATCAAAAGAATTTACTGACATTCGATAGCAATCGATATTTTTTTCTGGATGAGTACGTAACATAGCCAATAAAACGTGAAACTGACTTTCCATAAGTATCATCATCATCATCATCAGCCCATTTTTACCCCACTGCAGGGGCTTAGGCCTCCCCCAGGGTGAGGAGGGGGCTTGGAGCTTAAGTGCACCACGCTGCTCCACTGCGGGTTGGGAACTGTAACGACCGCCATCTATTGATACCGGGACCGACTGCTTAACGTGCCCTCCGAAGCACGGTCCATAAGTATGTGAGTATTTAAGGGCTGTATCCCGGTACAGACGTTTTTTTGGGCTGTGACGGTAGGAATGCAATTGCTCGCTGAACCAAATAAAATCGGATACGATTAATCGTACGTATGCGCTTGTCCTCCGATCCGGTTGTCGTAACGACTATCATTTCCGATTATTGTATGTACCTACCTATACGGCCAGTCTAAAGATATCGTAAAAACTAATTTTAATTAAATAATTGATATAATGAAGTAATATATATATATATATTAAATATTATATATATTAAATGAAATAATATGTATATATATATATATTATATGTAATTATATATGTATATAACTGATATGTGATAATTTAATTGATATTAACGATAATTGGTACCAAACGATAGAGTCATGTGTCCCCTCCCTCTACCACCTAAACTGTTGTTTTTGGATATGTGGAAAAAATTTATGACAGGAGTATATATAGGTAACTTACTTCAAATGAAAACTATCACAGCCAACTAGACTGTATTATTTAACGAATAATAGATTAAAAATTTTGTTAGATTTCCATAGATTTCCTTTGTGATATTATTGTAAAAGATAATTTAAAAAAAAAGTTTTATGATGAAAACTACATTGTATTACTAGGTACTATAAATTTACGCTTTCCTTTGAAGAGCTTATTCTCTTAACAATCGATACCAAAAGTCAAAGGTTCACTGTAATAAAATAAGTAATAAAAATTTCCTCTAGCAACCAGTGTACTATGTTATTACTTTTCGGATTAGTCAGAGAGGATCGAGCGCCTTCTAAATAACTAACGAAATAAAATTGAAATATATTTATATAATAATTCTTAAATTAAATAATAATAACGATTAATGGTTAAGTTCGATAAACGTCAAGCTCGTTTTTTTTAAATATTGTATGGTGGTACGGAACCCTTCGTGTGCGAGTTCGATTCGCACTTGGCTGGTTTTTTTAATAATTATTATTATTATTATTCGGAAAATTTTTTACACAATTTATTACTTATTACTGATTACGACTCGTTCGTTGTCGAATTTCTTGTTAAGAAACAAGTTTATAATTATTTTGCATTAAGACTCCTTTTTGACGTTGTTTTATTATTCGCAATAAATTAATTAACTTGAAGAGATTTTTTGTCCCCTGCAAGAGATTAACGAGACGCTTCCGGGGACACTTCGTAAACGGAGACGCGAGAAAGACGGTTTTTTCTTTTGCGAAGAATATACTTGTATATTATGAAAACGTTTGGAAAATCTAAAAGTTCACACTTCACATGCTTATTTTTTTTTAATTATCGACAGTACTTTTTTTACTTCTTACTATTTTATTGCTTTTTTACATTTTTTGCGTTATTTTTTTTCTAGCTGTATAAAATAAACAAAATGCAATATTCATAACAAAATAAGAGATGGTAAGTATTGGCGATAATTTTAACCAGAGCAACCCAAAGAAAGAAATGTTCAGAAAACCCATCAACTTTCGTAAAATATCTTTTAAACGGTTATGAGTTGATTGAATTACACAAATCAATAAGACTCGTGCTAAAGTCCTCTTTTAGAAACTTATTTAAAAAGTTTTATGTTACCTAATCCATTGCCTACATTTTTTTTAATTGTGAAGACCCTCTGACATACAGACCAGCGGACATCTTTATCAGCCCATTTTTACCTCACTGCAGGGTCTTAGGCCACCCCCGGGGTTAGAGGGGGAGGAGGCGGGCTTGGAGCTTAAATCAACCACGCTGCTCCACTGCGGGTTGGGATTGCTACGACCGCCTTCTAGACAGCGCCCGGGACCGACTGCGAAACGTGCTCTCTGAGGCACAGAGTCAGTGATAGTTAATGTACTTAAGTCAGAAAAAACTCATTGGTACATACCCGGATTCGAACCATGACCCTATGGCCTTATAAATTTGAGACAGGTTCGTTGCGCTTTGGACATCACGACCAACGGACATGGATGCATATATTTTTTTTATCACAATAATTAACCGTCGCTCGTAAATAACGTACATGAATTTCGTTATATTTGAATTCCCTTACCTTCCCGTTAACCGATTTTAATAAAACTTGGTACATAAGCGTACCTCCATAAAAATAGATTTTTAAGGTCACCTAGACTTGGTCTGAAGATGAAAATTGCAGGCAGTAGATGAAAACTCCTCAACGGTATCAGCTACTTCATGTTTCAGGCTCATGTGATTCGTTTTGACGTGGACTTCCATATTTGGTTCGACTACAATTGAGAAGCGAGATTGGAGAAAGAGAAGAAAAATTGTATGCATTTCTATGGAGCCGTCATTTAATTCCGCCACTGTTTCACGTACACTCTACACGTGGCTCTTACCACTAAAAATTTAAAAATAAAGTAATAAAACTACTTCAAAATGTTGTCAATATGTTACAAACTTAAGAAAAAAACCAAAAAATGATATTTATACTTACAAAAAATAGCGTTAATTGGCGATGTATAATTCACGAAGTTACTGCTAACTGAGAAACTATAAATGGGTACCTACTTACTTAATTTTATAATTCTTACAATTAAGGGATCGCACGCGCTGGCTGAACGAAATGAAGTTGGCGCGGTTGTCTAGATAAGTACGTCTGGATAGCAATCCGCAGAACGGGTACGTTTGCGTTTTATCCTCAACAGAAATAATTAACATTGATAGAATCCTTGTTGTTTAATTTTAGTCTCGTCACGTGACGAATTGGCGCGATCGCCACGTCACGTCCGCATTTTGTTGCTGAGAAGAATTGTTAAATTCTTATTCGTATAACTCCCAAATGTTTTGAAATAGCTGCGTCATCCTTTTAATGTTCGATTAAATTCTTTAAACACTCTTCCCGTTCTTAATATTAACCATTTTCTTTCCATAAGTTGAAATTTTTAATTACTTTAATTAAAAACACTATCTGATTAATTAATTTTTAGTTTATTACACATTTCATTAGTTTTTTTTTGTCATGAACTGACTTCAAAATTGTATCCGACCGTATTAGCCGTTTGACCTTAATACAGCCTTAAACATATTTAATACTAGCTATCCGCTCCGGTTTTGTACAGAGAACAGACCATATAATTATATGCCTACATTTTTTTTCTGTCGTAGTATCATGTCAGTCTGTTGCCTGGAGGATGTGGATCAGATTTAATGTTATTTAAATGTAGCATAAGTCGATCCTACTTGGAGTATTTTAAATATTTTATTCTCAAATTGCATGCAAATGTTTAAAAAAGTAAAAAATATATACTTACATAAAAACAAACTAAAATATTTCTTTGTATATATACCATTGATAACTTCTGCCTAATTACATCACGTGTATCACGTCGGTGTAGCGCCGCTTGAATTTATTTTGTCGCTTGATAAGCCTAATTTTGTGATAACTTCTAAGATATTAATTTAAATTGTATGATGTAAAGGACACAACGGCTCCTAAAGAACCTCGGAATATGTTTATAAAACACAAAGCACTGATATGCACCTACACAATAATACTATGTACTAAAATGTTAATTTCTAGATTAAAATTACATCAGCGCCCTTATTGTGATCGACTGGCCCATCTAGAACTTCTGACCTTAGAAAATAGACGGCAAATTCTCGACGCTATGACCTTGAGAAACAGTTCTGTTTCTGACGTCGATTGCCCTGAGCTCCCTGGACAAATTAAGTTTAGAGTACCACGTATGGCTTCTAGATTGCCGCATTCATTTGCTTTACCTAAGTGTCGTACGAATGCGGGTCAGAGAGCTCCCTTGTATAAAATTTGTAGCAGCTTTGATATGTTTAGCGGCACTGACTTCTATAATAGAAGTAAGCAATCCTACAGACGCGAACTTAACACTATGTTCAATTAATATTGTTTCACTAGTTTGATTTTCATAATTTTCAAATTCATTGTGGTGTCTTCCGTATTGTTTTCATCATCAGCCCATTTTTACCCCACTGCAGGGGCTTAGGCCTCCCCCAGGGATGAGGAGGGGGGCTTGGCGCTTAATTCCACCACGCTGCTCCACTGCGGGTTGGGAACTGTAACGACCGCCATCTATTGACAGCGTCCGAGACCGACTGCTTAACGTGCCCTCCGAGGCACGGTGTCAGTGATATTGTGTACTTAAGTCAGAAAAACTCATTGGTACACGCCCGGATTCGAACCATGGCCCTATGGGGTCTTATAAATTTAAGACAGGTTATAAGAATACTTTAATTAAGTTAGGTTTTCTTTTAGTATAGCTTGGCACGCAAATGCCATCTGTGTATGTGTGTTTTTTTTTATTAGATTTTTTTAGTTAGAAATGCTAAGGTTGTGGTTAACCATTTTTAATGCTTTTAATTTATATCAATGTATTGGTAACATTAACTGTAACTGTTATTTCTCTAAATAAATAAATGTTCTGTATGGCTTGTTCTCGATGTTTGGAAATGGATCCTGAAGAAAAATTCAGCGCGAATTTAACAGCCGCCTCAGCCGATCGCGTGGTTAAATTTAGTTAGGAGGAAGCAAAAATGCCATAACGTAAGTTGCGTCCTACAATAAGCACCTCCCTTTCTCTTATGAAAGCAGGGGCAAGCCCTCAGATCTACTGTTAAGCGGTACGGCTATGAACCCGTGGCTTGGCAAAACAGACAATATTGGCGGAAGTAAAGCGACGGTTTATATCGGACGATATCATCTACCCGAGTTTCTATTACAGCCCCATGCGTAGTAACTGTTGGCTTTTGCCATGGTGACACATGAGCAACAGTGAAGCTTACACAACTTACATCACAATTAGCACCACTGCCACAAGAAGAGAATCATCATCGAGGAGAGCACCAACATGCGGTGACGACCGCATGAATTACTTCATTTATTTTTTACTTCTTTTCCATATTAAATGCCAAATTTTATGTAAGGATCTAACATTACCAGTTCATTAAGAGCCTTTTATTATATCACGGAATATTTAAATGATAATACCCTATTTATATTATTGTAATAATTTTAAGCACTCTATATACTAAAATATATATACATACATACTATATAATTCATCTGGCTTTTAATATGTGTGTGCAATACATTTTAAATTAAATTGAAAAAAATTTAATTCGGCCATGAGTAGAAAGAAAATCAGGTTTCTCAAATTTTTATGCAAAGTAATACCCTGTAGCCATAATTCAATTGAATATATTCTTGACTTTTGTATTACCAATCTCTGTACGCATATTAATAGCTGAACAAGTTTCTTGAAACTTTTTGGGATGACAATATGTAGTAATGTTCGATACGATGTCAATTTTTCGCAATCAATTTTTACCTCATGAGTAACATCAATGTACAACAAGTGCGAGTCAAATTCACACACGAAAGGTTCCGTACCAGCGCACAATATGAAAAAAACACGTTTCTTGTATGACCACCTCTTCTCATTTTTAACTTAATTTTATTTTTATTATTTGTTCTTATAGCGGCTATGTAGTACATACTTCATGAAAGTTTCAATTGTAACCAATGATCTTACAACCACCAATCACCAAAAACGTTGCAAAATCATATTTCTTGTGTGAGAACCCCCTTTAATTTTTAATTTTATTTTATTTTTATTATTTTGTCGGTAGGTCCTGCAGCGGTCATACTAGTACACACCCTGTGAAAATTTCAAGGATCTACCTATTATTGTTTAGACGATACGGTCCTGTGACAGACGGACAGCGTAGGCTTGGTAATGGTTTTCCATTGGTACCCTTTGTGTATTGAACCCACAGACCAGTCAACCTATAGACCACGCTTTAATAAACGTCAGTACGAAAACGAAATCGCCAAAAAGTGGCGGGGTGCGGGGAGAGGTCGGCTAGTTTTCATTGGCTCGTTCAAAATTGACAATTTAATGGCTTCCGACGTGCTTCCAACTGACCGCTCACAAGAGACGTAGTTATGTAGTGTCACTACATAGCCTTGGCGAATGCTACTCCCTGTCAAAGCGTAGTCTATAAGGTTGACATGTCTGTGATTGAACCCTAAAAACAACAATAAGCAAGACCAGTAAACAACATAGCCGAATTTACTGTTCATTAGGGGCATGTTTAGTAGGTATGCAATCGTTACTTATAATAAAAGTAAAATAAAATAAAAATGGTTTATTGTACAAAAACACATTACAATACAACAGAGTTGGCCCAGACCCTTACACTAGGATTCCCTGTGTTATGTGGTCCAGTGTCTTTCATCCTATTAAGCCGCAAATAATAATAATTATTATTATTATATTATTATTATTATGAATATATCGATTTGGATTGTTGTTACTTAAATATAGTTTTACGAGAATACTATTTATAAGAATATATCGATTTGGATTGTTGTTACTTAAATGTAGTTTCACGAGAATACTCTTTATAAGAATATATCGATTTGGATTGTTGTTACTTAAATATAGTTTTAGGAGAATACTATTTATAAGAATATATCGATTTGGATTGTTGTTACTTAAATGTAGTTTCACGAGAATACTCTTTATAACATTACTTAATAAATACTTTTTTGGCCTCTATTTGTATAATGACATTCATACAAGTACGAATTGACTAAAAGCCCTCTTCTGCGTTTACCGTCTAACCACTCATACTCCAGCTAGTTCGTGTAAGATGGCCAGTTTTAGTTAAAGTTTCAGTGCGCAAGGTCTCCGCGCGCCGCTCTTCACTCCAGAGAAATCCCCGCCAACCCCGCAAAAGTGCGGGGCACTTCGATACTGTGAATTGACATTTATATTAAAATCGATTAAAACCAAACGCTGCTGTCAAGTTAATTTACTCTATGGTTGAAGTCAATAGATTTACTTACGAAGTAATTCAAGAAATAAGTAATTAATTCATGTAGAAGATAGAACACAGTTAATAGCTATCATTAGATCATCATCATCATCAGCCTATGTTACCCCACTGCAGGGGCTTAGGCCTCCCCCAGGGTAAGGAGGGGTTTGGAGCTTAAATCCACCACGCTACTCCACTGCGGGTTGGTGATTGTAACGACCGCCGTCTATTGACAGCGTCCGGGACCGACTGCTTAACGTGCTCTCGTAGATACTATAGTAGATAGTAATAATACATTGTAATAAGTAATAGTAGATACTATATAGATAATATATAGATATAATAGTTTCACTGTAGCCGATTTCAGCATAATCTTGAATAAACATGTTTCGAGCAACAGCAGACTAAGTTCGGCTTAGGTCGGCTTAACTGAGCTATACCGCTTCTCCATTTAAACTTGTATACACTACGAGGTCAATTGAGAACGTTCAAAGTATTGTAATATCATGACAAATAACTTGTAGGTATTTATAAAAACTAAGTCGAAATTCTACCGTACCTAATTTTTTGAAACTACAAATAATAATTAGGCGACAGTATTAATTCAATTATAAGTATACCTAATAAGTATAAGTGTCGTGATAGCCCAGAGCACAACGAACCTGTCTTAAATTTATAAGGCCCCACAGGGCCATGGTTCGAATCCGGGCGTGTACCAATGAGTTTTTCTGACTTAAGTACACAATATCACTGACACCGTGCTTCGGAGGGCACGTTAAGCAGTCGGTCCCGGACGCTGTCAATAGATGGCGGTCCTTACAGTTCCCAACCCGCAGTGGAGCAGCGTGGTGGACTTAAGCTCCAAGCCCCCCTGCTCACCCTGGGGGAGGCCTAAGCCCCTGCAGTGGGGTAAAAATGGGCTGATGATGATGATGATTAAGTCAATTCAAATTGCATTAAACGACAGACTATTCAGTATTTGTAACGCATATACCTATCAATTTTAACTTTTGGCACTCCTTTTTTATAAACTATGCCAAATCTCACACTCCTCCGTACCTACCCTTATTATGCTTTGAATGGGGTACAAAGTGCTCTCTTCACGTGTTAATACCTAATCGTATATAGCCTATCAAATAAAGTGCTTTGATTCCCTGTTAAGGTAAAAGATTTTTCTAAAATGTATGAATATGCAGTTATCGTTTTCTCGAAATTTTAGTTAATGATTCCTTTGAACACTTTTCGCTATTTCTCGTAATTTAGGATTTGGCCATACCTACAGTCCCATTTCAAAAACTCAGCCAGTATAATATAGATTTTAGCTTTCTGCATTCCTACTCCACATAAATTTTAACTATGCCATATCTCACACATAAAAAGGGGTTAGTTAGTTAAAAAGGAGTTAAATAGATTATTTATTTTTGAATTATTAGTTTATTTGTTAGTAAAAATTTTTTTATTAGTTCCTAGTTTGATATGTACATATTTTAATTTACTCGTTAATCGTTAATCCACCTATGTAAAATATAAAATTATTTGTATGTAATAATAATAATTAAATACAGATAATTTTTTAAATAATATATTTTATTTGTAAATATGTTATTATTATTTTTTTTTCTATATCATTTGTTGTATTACTTGTATATATTAAAATTAAAATTTCTAAATTACAGCAGTCAGAAACAAGCGTAAAAATATCAAATAATTTGTTTGTACGACTGAATGTATGTTTGTTTGCTTGTGAAGATCTAATATAAAAACTATTTGATTTTTTTTTTTTATTTAAAGGAACTATACCTAACCTAAGAATAATATGTATTTTAACGTGAAATAAATGAAGGAAAATGGTTCTCTCTTAAAAACGTAACTATTTAAATTTTATTCATGAAACCACTCGTAACTTTGTAACAACAAATTGCACCCATCTACTAACGAATTATTTCATTTGCTTCAGCATAAAAAATTTTATCGAAAACAATACCCGTAAAAAAACTTTTTTTTTTGGTGAAAATCATTGATTGCCT
>CATIXC010000001.1:0-94329 GCA_949709985.1 Luffia ferchaultella | reverse complement strand
TATATATATATATATATATATTATATATATATATATATATATATATATTAAAACAAATATTTAAAACAAACTGCGGTAGGTACTATACAGATTCCCCTCAATTTTTGTCACAAGGATAAAACTGAAACGATATGTTCAATGGTCGTTTAGTCAATGCTGTCTAGGCAGCCAGTGAACCGAGTTCAAATTTCATTTGCAGGTATAGGTTACGAGCTCAACTCAATATGTCCATACGGTCCAGTGGTTGACCGCCCATGGAGAACGATATTTAAATGGCCCGAGATTTTCCTCCCTCTGGAAATATAATTAGAAAACCAATTGAAAAACAAATATTTGAACATGTAATTGCAATCACTAATGAAAACGTCTTTTTTGTCGAACCGAGTTTTTTGTTCAATAGTTAGAAAATTGCAAGTGGCAAGAGTCAGAACGTAGTATACTCAACAAATTCCCTTTGGATTTTTTCAATTTGAATTTGAATTTGAGTTGAACTCCACAATGAGTTCAACTATTAATATAAAACTGAGAAAAAAGGTCAAGACCTTCTTTCTCAGTTTCAGAGCTAAGTGATCCTAAAAAGGTTAGTTTTTTTTTCATTTTGAAGCACAGAATCCTAAAAAGGGTGAAATAAATTGCTTAGGGTATACTGTCTGTTCTCCTGTTCAAGTTCTCAAGACATGAACGTGCCAATAAATAGATTCAAACAAACACATAAGACACTTTTGTTACTCTGACAACTATAACAATTGACCTTTTTGAACTAAAGTCGTTATATTTTATTTCGAAAGAATATGCAATATTAAGAAAGTAATTAAATTTTTTTATTTAGATCGGTATTTCCCTCAGTATTTCCGTAGATATATTATATAAGAAAATTTTTATAGCGTGATGGCATTGGGTTGAATTATTAGTTTAGCCCTCAGATTTAGCCATTGCCGTTGCATATCGATAAAAACTATCGATACTACACTATTACTATTGACAGTTCTAAGACTAACATTGCTTTTATATGGTTTTTATAAATATGCAACGGCCAGAGCTAAACTTATAATTCCACTTGGTTACGTCACGCTATGAGAATTTTCAAAATAATATATCTACGGAAATACCGATCTAAAACAATTTTTATTCAATTTAATTTCTTAAGGTTATATACTTATTCTTTCGAAATAAGATATTACGAACTTCCAGCTTTCCTTGGGCTAGCTGTTTATGTGTTTCTTTTTCTTGAATTTATGTGATTCTCTTATACAGGGGATTTGCTGAATTCCACGCTTTTCACCATTATAAGTAAACCAAAGTAAATCAGACGGTGACTAATCGTTTCGACGGCGGCCCAAGCAATGAACCAATTGAAAATTTTCTTTGCAAATGAATAACTACCTATATAAGTTACCTATTCTTGTAAAAACCCGTGGAAGATACGAAACCCTAAAATAACGTGGATTGAAACAAAAACAAGGAAAGTAAATGAAAAGGGAGAGAACGCCGTTATTGTGGATGTTATGACTTTTACAGGTGTGGAGCATTTACAACAACATTTGCACGTTACAAAAAAAAAACTTATCCGTACTTGTAATTTCTACAAACAACGAACTTGAAACAAAGGGTGCAGCCCAAATTTCGTACATCGTCGGTGGGTCGGAATGAATTCTAAAATAAACTTTGTTGACTACGTATATTTTTAATTCAACACGTAAAACACATAAAGCCAGTTGAGGACAAAGAAAAAACGCGTTCTCCATAATCTGGGTCGGGTGGATCGATAGCGCGACCCAGTTCAGCATCCGACCTATGGTCGCAGCCTCCATTGTAACAGTACCACGGCGACAGATAGTAAAATGTAAACAAATAAAATACGAGAATGATAAAACAAAATGATAAAGTTATTTGTATAAGGGCTGGAATTTATATAAAACATAAAATTAAAATTATAACGCGTCCGGGTGTCGTCTCCGTGTCGATTTTTTATTTTAAATTAAAGAAGATTAAATAATTCAGTTCATTATTGACCCCATTACTGATTGTTTGTTTAAAAATGAAAAAAACTGCCCCTTAAGAAATTCAGTATCAAAAAAAAAGTTACGCGAAAATACGTTTAATTTAAATTTTGTCATTTTCTATGCAGCGGGGTTTGATAAACACTAAAATGCACAGCGAAGTATACTGAAATCGAAATAGTTGCTATACTATGTACTTTAGTTGATGAACAATCAATACTAAACTTTGATCTTTAGAGTCGCATCTAAATTTTGCCTTGCCGGTCTTGCTATATAACTTTTTCATCATTAATTATTGTGGACTATAATATATAATCTACATACTTTATATTACGTTTATTATTTTGCACAGTATAAATTTACTTAAAATAAGCTAGAATCTTACCTTATTTATTAATAATTGTTACAACCGTCCCACTGTTAATCGCATTTCCATCTAAATTAACAAGCGAGACCTACTTAAGGGGCTGTTCATTAATTACGTAAGATGATTTGGGGGGGAGGGGGTTCGAACAAATCTTATTTTTTCTTACAAAGGGGTGGGAGGGGATCTAGACTGTTCTTACGTAAGATCAGTACTAAAATAACTAAAGAACTAAAATATTTCTTTGTATATAACATTGATTACTTCCGCCTAATAACATCACGCGTTTTTAAACATTGAAATAGGTATAGTAAAATATCCTCAAAATATACATTGACGCCATCGCGGAATTTTCTTTAGACCCATAAAGAGGAACAATTCCTGTGTTAATTGTTTTGTTATAGCTCATAGGGATTTCAAGCAGCGTTTTTGATGAAAGCTTCGAGTCGACTTTATTTTTTCCGATATCTTCAGCAATTATCGTCATATTTCAACCAATTTACACAAAATAATAAGAAATTATACTCATAAATCTTTCCCTTAAATCGCTCCGTTCATTGGTGACAATCGTATGAAAATCCATTCAGTAGTTTTTGAGTTTATTTTGTTCAGACGGACAGACAAGGAAGAAATGCGGAGGAAATTAGTTTTATAATATGTAATGATATTTGATCAACATGCATTATTTTTCTTTAAAGGATGATAAGGCGAGAGTTCCTATAGGAATGACTGCCGCCCAAAAACAGGCACCTGCTATTATGCATATGGAATATCGCGTTCGTCTTCCAGATCACGATTGGGTCATTGCAGAACGTCACAAATTAATACTCTCAGTTTATGGTGCGATGGGGATAGAGAAAGGGGGAATGGGTAGACCGGAAGCTGTTAGCTATAGCGGACCTACATACATTTCAATCAGGTCTGAAAAATACTCTTCATCTACGGCAAATACACACGGCGCCGATTTTAATCGTATTTTTCAACTACCTGAGTTTACAAATTTCACATCAAAACCTGTGGGAATATTTTCCGTAGATGGAGGACCCGATGAAAACCCACGATACCAAAAAGTTATTGCCGGTGCAATCAAACATTTTAAGTATTACAATTTAGATGCTGTATTTATAGCAACAAATGCACCCGGCAGAAGCGCATTCAACAGAGTCGAAAACCATGAGCCAGCGTTTAACCGACCTTACGTTTGGAAACCATCTCGATGGAAACGGAAAAACTATTGATGCTGAATTGGAACTGAAAAACTTTGCTCAGGCAGGAAAAATTTTAGCAGAGATTTGGAGTTCCATGGTCATTGACAGTGAACCGGTAGTTGTAGAATATTTATCACCAGATAATAAAACGAATGAAGAAATAACAAATCCACAAGAAGATGATCCGTCTTGGTATTCAACACATGTGCAGGAGTCACAATACTTTTTGCAAATTGTGAAATGTGTTGATCAGGAATATTGTGGTCCATTGAGAAGCGACATTTTTAAAATTCTGCTAGAAAGATTTTTTCCTCCACCATGCCCATTGCGGTGTGAATCTTCACTCATGTTTCCCCTTCCTTAAGCAGTTCAAGAATCACATCGCTTTACACCCTTATTTTTGCAACTGTCACTAAATATTAAAATTGATACTCCATTCAATAAGGTCCCTTACGACTTTTATTGTCCATCTGTCCAAGTTGCGCTCGACGGGAGAATTGGTTCAGAGTGCTCCAAATATTTTGCATCAAAGAAGGCTGTGCAGCTACACAAAAGAGTTCATGGCATTGCTTCGAAAATTGAAAAAAAAACTTGCTTTAGCCGCATATTCAAGACGAGGTAACGAAGTTTTGTACCACATTAAGCAGGACTACGTCGACATCGTTGAATGGGTGGATGTAGATGAAGTTATCGTTACAAATGAGATAGAGAATCCGACGCAGAACAGACGTTCCAGTCGCTGATCCGCTTGGTGATTGGTTATTGAGTCCTTAGACGGATCCATATTAAAATTAAGTAGATTATTATAAAACTTGTAAAGTTTTGATACATATTAATAAAACATTACTTTTTAATGAAACAAAACAAAACATTGTTAATATTTATTTGTAATTTTGGCAGATACAATCTTACGTAAGATTGAGGAGGGGGGGAGGGGGAATAAACAAGTCTTATTTTTTCTTACATGGGGGAGGGGGAGGGTCGGAAAGTGGCTGAAATTATCTTACGTAATTAATGAACAGCCCCTAACAAACTCTACCTGACACTATTAGTTCAGTTTCACGCCCTCACTACAACCAATATAAAGAAATAAGCAAATCCCTCTATGATCCTGATATTATTATATTTCTTTTGTAGCTCTGTCTAGAGATAAATTCAGGGCTAAAGATGTAATCTATATAGTTAACATCTTGTCGAACCTGTTACTCGTAAATACCAATAATGGGAGTTAAAGTTTAGTCGACGGCTCATTTATTTCTAGGGAATAGTCACAAAATCGTACTGGCAATCAAAAATTATAAAATTTAAAAATAATGTTAATTATATGAGACTGGCTTTTTGCATCATAAAATTTATATGTGTAAGCGGAGATATGAAAAAAAAACACCTTTTAGATATACTATATCTTTATTTCGTACAAAAAACTCTAAATTTTGGATTTGCATTGTCACTATTTGTAATTGTTATTTAATATAAAAAATAGGGCTTTTAGCCTCAAACGCACCACGACCTGATTTATACCAGAGTGGTAAAACACATAAAAATATATTATAAGGTATTATTAAATGTAAATGAAAAAATTCAAGACATACTGTAATCAAACTATTAAAAAAAACGTTGTCAAAAAAGAAATATTTCATCATCGACTTTTCAATAAACGATTCAGAGGGTAATTGTTTAATAAAAGGTGCTAAAATTGATTTGTTTCATGGAGCTTTCAATAACGAAACTAAATAAAAAATAATAAATCTATTAACTGAAAAAGCTCATAACTAATGGATTGTAGCCATTTAAGATATCGCACTATCGCTATCTGTTTTACTATAATTGTCCAAAAGTTTCTAAGAAGCGAAATCTTCAAAAAATTTCATCTTTTTTGAAACAAAATGGAAAATTGAATGGAATAATGTAAACTCAGAAAAGCCAGTGCAACTATTTGGCATCATTTTTTTTCATCCGGCAGTACCTAATGAAACTTGAATAATAGAAGACTACCTTAGAAGTATATAAAAAAAGAACATAGTCTCTAAATCTAATAACAAATAAACGAAGCTTGATAGTGTAGCATAGTATTACTCGCAAAGTTTTTCATAAAACATTAGAGTCAGTTTCATCATATTTCTGTAACTCACTCAGTACAGTAATTAAGATTATCCTCGGCAAACAAACAGGTAATCTCACAAAAGTTTCCACTTTAAAATATATATTAGTGTAGAGAAGCCTTAGAATGATATACCGTAAAGACCCCAATTTGCACTTAACCCGTTTATAATGACTTTTAGATTAGGTACTGGTTTGGTGTTACAAACAAAATTGATGTAATTTTGAATTATTTGACAAACGATTGTCATAAGATCCGTCTGTGTGGTAACGATCTCGTTCAGCTGGTACTCATGCCTATAGCATAGATTTTAATTTCTTGTTAATTCTCAAAATTATATTCATAATGACCAATGGGAAGAATGGGGAGACTATAATTCTAAGATGAAAAAAGTTCGTTCGTCATAAATAAAATATACCCAATAGTTGAATACATTTTATAAGATTAAAAAAATTAATTTACATCGTAAGCGTATGATGTAGGTATCTCATAACTTTCAACTAATTCAAAGGCGTTCTCAATGCGTAATTGAAGCATTTTTCTAACTCAGTTTTTATTTTAAGTTACCTGGAATGTACTCGTAACTGTAATGGCATAATGGCACGTATTTATTAACTTTCGAGTAAAACGTACCTATAAGATACTTCCCGTGGCCTATAATTATGATATTTGGCCCTTAGAGTTGTAAACCAACCAAGTTTATAAGCCAACCCAATAATAAAATAGGTATGTCGTATAGTTTGGATACCAACCGGCTAGAGTCCCGTTGTATTTAAAATCTGCTGGTATTCAATAACAATTATGCCGAAGAAACTATATTTTTATTTATTTATTATTATATTATTATAGCAGTTTTCGAGAAAATCAATTTTTAATTTTACTAGATTTTCAAATAACCACACAACCCTACTTCTTAGCAACTTAGAACACCGTTTCTTAAATTGAATATTTTTTTTTTGATACAATTAAAATAATTAAGAAAAAAGTTTCTGACGAGATTCATTCTTTTTTCTTAAAGAAAATGCATATGACCCAATTTTTTTTTCTTTTATGGATCTAAAATTTCGGTACCTCCAATAAATGGTTGGATAATATTCTTGTAAAGAATGTTTGTATCTACTGTAAACATTCACCATACAAAAGGAAATAATAATATTTAATTTCACTATTTGCGTTGGTTACATAATAATTTAATTGAAAGTAGTTAATTATCATAATATGAATTAATATGAAGTACAGAAATGTTCTCAATGGTGGTTTAAGAAACAATCTTCAACACCGTATACCTAAACTAAAGATTGTTTCTTAAACCTCCATTGAAAACATTTCTGTACTTCATCTAAATCAAAATATTTCCTGAAAGAAGAAACCAAGAAATCAAATCCATTGGTCGTTTTTATAATACTTGACGCTACGATATTATCGTGGACGTGCACGGTAAAACGATAACACGGGGAAGTAAATTTTACGGAAATATATGAAGACGCTTTTAAATTTCCGTCCACGATATAACGCTACGATTTTTTGGACACCAAGCTTTCCTCTAAAACCGTCGCGATATTATTGCGATATAGTGCGCACCTACAAGGGATAATGCATTTGTGTAAGTCCACGTGCTCGCGATCCCTCGCCGGGCGCCCGTATCGCGCATTTCTGTCAATATTTTACCTATCGCCGCCCGACTTGCTTATTTTATTTGTTTATTTGCTGTGAGTTTATTTTAATAAAATGGCGTTTAAATACGATGTAGTGACTTTATTAGAGCTCGTGGAAATGCGACCATGTCTGTGGGACAAGTCCGTGGACGAATATAAGAATGAAATTCTGAAATTAAATTTATAATATATAATTTAAATAAAATGTCCCTTCGAAATATTTTACTTTCAGTAGGGGATGCTGCCAATATCTTCCAATTATTTGTCTTTTTTTGCGTCTTAAATACAATAAGTATAAGAGCCGGAGGCGACTAGAGACCATGACGTCCACACTCTTTAAAGGATATACACAAAGTAAAACAATAGATTGCGCGTCAATCATTTTATAACAAGAAACAGAAACACGACTCGACTGAAATATTTCAAATTGATGTTTAGTCATTATTTATTCATGTCGATAAATAGCCTTTGTCATTGCTCTGTGACGGTTTCATCACATCATTTGCACCTAGTTGCATCCAAAATTACACCTCTACGGTCTAAAACACAAGCACTTGCGTAAGGTAACAATTCAACTGTGACAATTGATGAACATGTAGAAGTAAAGTACGATTCACGACGCAAATTTAACTTACATGAAGTAATAGATATTGTAGCGTATTCTATTGTTCTCTTTACATTAGGGGCCGTCCATTAATCACGTGAGGCTTGAAAGGGGGGGGGGGGGAGGGGTTTGACAAAAATCACGAAATGTCACAAAGGGGGAGGGGGGTGTAGTAAGATATCACGTGTATTTATTTTTTCAAACGCGCTATTTTTAAATCGAAAAGCGGCATGTAGTGTACACCATCCGTTTATTATTTTTATACCAATCAAAAACAACCTGCAACTTTTCTGTCTAGACATTTTTATCATGGTCCTTAATTTCAGAATAAAATAAGATTATACTTTATACCCGTATTTAAGATGATATTCTAAAAATTCTAAAAAATTTAAGAATTTTTGTAGATACTAACAATACACGTGATGTTGGGTGGGGGGTGGGGGGTAGTCTTAAACCTCACCATGTATCACCAAGGGGAAGGGGGGTTAGAAAATGCTTAAAAAAAGATCACGTGATTAATGGACGGCCCCTTATTGTATGAGCTAATGTGTTTTCAAAGTTGTAATGTGTCAAGACATTTTCTTGCGTGAAAACGATGTCGTATCAAGCAGTGACGAAAGGTGGTCAGTAAAATATTTTTTTACAAAAATGAACTGACGTCGGAAAGTAAAAAAAAAATATTTTCACTTTATAGGAAAGGGCATTAACGGGCGGCATATAGTTTACAAACTCGGTGCCAAGTTATATTGTGTCATATACTTATTCGTTATTAAACTGTTCTGAGTTGGCACTTCATAAACTGACTTCATAAACCATATGCTGCTCGTTAATGTTTTTTCTTAGCAAAAATATTATTTTTGATAATTCAGTTATATTTTGAAATCGATGTTTTTTTGGAATAATTTATTTTGTATTTAAATTTTTAGTTATAGGTGACTGTAATTTATTTAATTTATTTCGAATGTATTTACATCGATAAATGCATCCAAAATAAAATGAAAATTTCTAACAAAATCCTATAAGCTACAGAAAATTCTGTGTGATTAAATTAAAAATGAATGTGCTTAAAACTTCATCAATTCCATCTACAAGTTTTATGATAATACATTCTTCAGCATAAGAATCATTTTTATTAATTTTAATATTTTGTAGAAAATTGGCATATCCAGCAAAACGCTTTGTAATTTAGGTTTCGATGGATTCGATTGAACATTTTGTTTTGTAATTTCATCATAAATTGATTTATCTTTATAATTGTTTTATTTTCTGGGTCGTAGGTACAATTTCGTAGACAACTGCACTTTTGAGACTTGCATAAATAGCTAAGTATGTGTAAGTGCTGAAATATTACGAAATTAATTTCGATTACCTTTTAGTGTAAAATAGACGTGTTAATTTTAAAATGAGGTTTTTATATTAACCACGTTTCTTTATTCCTCTTATCGTTATTATCGTTCTGTCTTCTAATCGTATGTATATTTATCACGTACGTTAAACATTACCTTTTCTATCACGACGATGAAGACACGTTTTAACGCGCGTAAGTTCACACGTAATATTTTATTTATTTCAACACGTTCAACGCCGTTTCATAACTGCGTATAGGGCACAATCTGTGCATTTTGTACTATAATTGTAAGGTATTGAACAGTAATGTCGTGATAGCCCAGAGCGCAACGAACCTGTCTCAAATTTATAAGGCCCCATAGGGCCATGGTTCGAATCCGGGCGTGTACCAATGAGTTTTTCTGACTTAAGTACACAATATCACTGACACCGTGCTTCGGAGGGCACGTTAAGCAGTCGGTCCCAGACGCTGTCAATAGATGGCGGTCGTTACAGTTCCCAACAAGCAGTGGAGCAGCGTGGTGGACTTAAGCTTCAAGCCCCCCTCCTCACCCTGGGGGAGGCCTAAGCCCCTGCAGTGGGGAAAAAAATGGGCTGATGATGATGATGATGAACAGTAGTGTTGATTAATGTCATTATAGCAAACACTGATGGCACATACACTAACAAAGACACATAGTTCATACACCATACCTACAAAGCCAGAGCTATACCTTTTCATAGTGGTAAGTATACTTACAGGGCACAAGAGAAACAGGTCAGGTCAGGTCATGAAGATAGTGAGGGCGTATCTCTTCAACATACCCGACATCGTGTCGTGTTCGACATTTGATTTGGTCAGGGAGACATATTTCAATCATTGTTTTATCCCACAGACTTCGGTCAAGTTTGTGTCAAGTATGAACAATTATACCACTATTCCATAGACGGCTCGTCCAGACTTAAGTTAGTTCGAATCACGTTAATTTCTACAAGACCCTAGTTTATTATGACTGCCCTTCGACATGTATACTCTTCTTCTGCATACTCTTCTTGCCGTATTAGGTATTACGTTTATACTTTTTATCGTAACGTAAAAATATACGTGCGATCTAGGTGGAAAGTGGAAAAAAAACAATGTAAAATGTTCGTCTTTCAAATCTTTTTTATCAAGAGCTCAAAGTAATACAGAAGGGAGAAAATGTCTCTACTGTGAATGATGACATGTAAGATCTTGGGATGTTATATGACTAGCGCCAAAATATGGCCAAAATACACAGAATAACTAAACGCAGACTAACTGTATATGAACTTGTGTAATGATTTGTTTAAAAAACAAGTAGCCCAAAATGTGCTCCAAGAAAATAACGTATTTTTTTAATAAATCGAACACGTCTAAGAATAATCATAGAATTTGCTTTAACTTTTACTTACGTACATTTGAAAAAGAAAATTATCATAATTTAGATACACATGTATTAGTGCAATAAAGTGTTTATTTTCTTGAAAAACCTATACCTAGGACTTGAGAAAGCGCTAAATATATATGAAAGATCAATATTACACTTTCGTGGTATATCGCAAAATAATAACTATGAGGGAAAATGGAGGGTGTCGCCTAAAAAACGGATCAAATGTGAATCCAGTTCACGTATTAGTTAGTTTGCTCCCAGGGGCTAAATCTACGAATTAAATATGATATAATGATAGTTTAGGACAAAGCATCGGCGACTGGACGCTCGGCATCTGAACTTCGTTCCACTTGACAGGTTTTTAAATAATAATATGTACGAACGTTATGCAATTTGTAAAACTTTTAAATAAAATTCAAACTCGATAGCCCTGTCAATTTGGAAATAGGTACTTGTTGTTTTTTTTTACTATAACGAGAATTAAACCCCAGTGGCAGTCGAGATATCAGGCCACTGTGTCAACCTCCCCTTCGGAACACCCCTCAATGGTACGACACCCCCTACTGCTTCCGCCTCGCGGCCTCGTTTCACTATACATGCCACCTTCTAGGTCAGCAGCAGTCGGAAGGCGAAATCTTGTTATCATTGCAAAACAGGGCATCACTAAGTCCGTCTAATGACATTTTTGATAATTGTGACGGTCCGTCTGACCCTCTTGTGACCTTTAATCAAAAACAGTCAATAATTAACAGGCGCATATATTTCCAGTAGTTTTGTTATAATATTGCGATTGTAATCGCATCGCAATGCAAAGTACACTTTCGATAACCTGATTTCACGGTGTGGATGTTATTCATATTTCATATCATATGACGACCGCTTAGCCTAGTGGGCAGTGACCCTGCCTGCGAAGCTGGAGGTCCCGGGTTCGAATCCCAGGTCGGGTCAGTATTTATATGATGAATATTAATACTGGTACCGGGTCTTGGTTGTTATATGTATGTGGTGTCTTCGCTTGGTACCCAAAATACAAGCTAATGCTTAGTTTGGGACCTA
This sequence comes from Luffia ferchaultella, assembly GCA_949709985.1. Lineage (NCBI taxonomy): Eukaryota > Metazoa > Arthropoda > Insecta > Lepidoptera > Psychidae > Luffia > Luffia ferchaultella. The sequence continues at coordinate 82,603 of CATIXC010000001.1, read as the reverse complement.
GACGTTGTTATGATTGTGTTTGTTATTATTATTATTATTATTATTTGATATACCTACTCGATTTTGATTACTAAGAACTATATTTTTGTCGTGATCGTGGTGCATCAGTTAAAGCCTCTTGGTACTGTACAGTGTTTTAGTAAAGTATGGAATAAATTCACCGCAAATTAAAAATATAACCTTTGGGAAAAACGCTTGACCCGTTCAAAATTCTAAAAATCTTTGTGCATATTTTTAAACATAATTAATATATAAAGAATAATTCGTGTAGCAGATATGACGTCACCGATGTTTTTTTAACAGCGAACCCATATTTTGCCTCCTCCTCACTGCCGCCAGTACAAATTGTAAAGTTATTTTGCCAAATGACCACAAGTGACTTCGTAGCATATTGTAGGATACAAAGATTTCGATTCAAATACATTAGTTGCCTCAGTAAAATTTGGTCAAAGTTTGAGATGGTCATAGATAAATATTGTACTAGTTGCACCTAGTTGTAGTTCGTAAAAATGCCCGATTAAAATACCTGTTCCAACTAGTCCATAAAGTACGCACAAAGCTCAAAATGTGATGAAATTAAGTATATGTATTTTAAAGTCTTCGCGATTCTACGACCGTCTACGTACGCAGTAATAAGTCGTAATTTTCTCTTCATACTTAACATTTCATAGGCTTATTACACTGTTAAAAAGTTTCAATCGATTTAAGACTTTTTTTCATTCTTTATCATGCCATTGATTTTGACCGGTCGGTGGAGGGGTGTCGTGATGTAATCACGACACCCCTCCACCGACCTAGTACTGTATAAATAGATTACGGTAAGATTCATGAAGTATGGTTGAAGTATTGGCTTTTTTCATCGACTGAGTATTAATGCATTAAAAAAAAGATGAAATACGTCGTTATCGTCGTCATCGTCATCAGCCCATTTTTACCCCACTGCAGGGGCTTAGGCCTCCCCCAGGGTGAAGAGGGGGGCTTGTAGCTTAAGTCCACCACGCTGCTCCACTGCGGGTTGGGAACTGTAACGACCGCCATCTATTGACAGCGTCCGGGACCGACTGCTTAACGTGCCCTCCGAAGCACGGTGTCAGTGATATTGTGTACTTAAGTCAGAAAAACTCATTGGTACACGCCCGGATTCGAACCTTATAAATTTGAGACAGGTTCGTTGCGCTCTGAGCTATCACGACACCACGATATCATGAAATACGTACGGCCAGCAAAACCAGCACCGAGACAAGCATCGTCGCTTAGATTTGAAACAATAGTTATTGATATTGGTATTAATTACCTAGTTTCTCTGCTCGTCATTCATCGTCGCCGCCACCGCGCCGCAGCATATGAATAGGTAGATCGCGTAGCCTAAGAATGGGACTAGGTTCAGCCCAATATCTTTAAAGATCTGATCCCTGGTTCTGTTTTAATACATACGCAGCACCTCTTTCCAAATTTACTAGCAGCCTATGCTTCAATTTTTATTAATTATTCCGTTCATCGAGTTAAAGCATGACTTTAATACCAAAATTAATTTGAAATCCTCTACTAACATGAAAGTTTGCCATCTTTCCTATTTATGACAATAACTGGCAACATATTTTTAGGGCAAAATCATGGTCCACTCCTCTACTTATCAAGTTTTAAGTGATTTGCCGCTGTCAGTGACACATCCTGAAAGTTTCATAGTTTAACCAGTTTAACAAATTACCCCACTTTCTTACCTCTAGCGATACGTTTTTACACCGTCCGACGCGCGACGACGACGCCGCCGCCCGCCGACGCGATGAATCACGATATTGAAATATGAATTTGATGGTACAAGTTTCTTTTTATTTGGCCCATATGACATTATAATATTTTTAATATATCTGTCAACCACCCCGATATTAATTTTATAATAAATAATACAGTAATAAAGTTTTTCTTACCCGCCACCACCACCTTCTTGCAAGCATTTCTATAAATATGATTCGGGATTACCACGAATGAAACGTATTATTTTTTGTTTATTTTATTGCCTTACCTACCGCTGCAAAAATCTGTGCATACTATGCATACCTACTACCTCCTGCAAAAGCGAATCGAGACTGCGTCTGTAGAAGCGTATCGATGTGTGCGATGTGTGTGATTGCTGATAGAGACGCAATCATACCGAGATAGAAATTCATTCTAAACCAGAACGGAATGCAACATAAGCGAAGCGATACAAGTTCCCGTATTATGAACGATATTTTGAATTCGCTAGTGTTAAAGAGCCTTGCCGGGCCGTGCTTGGTGCCGGGTAGGCTCCAGGTACCCGGTGGCGAAATGTATGGGCATGTAGTTAGCTTTCATACGTACCGGCGTAATTTACCGGACAGGCCCATACCTAGATACACTTTGTCACCGGGTACCCTGCGCCAACTACCCGGCACCCGGAACGTGTAAAAAGGCTCTTATACTACTAACGTTTGAGTTCGCGGTGTCGTTGGTGTGCAAGCAGGATTTGCGTAAAAAATATGGCTGTTAATTCGTTACCGCTATGAATTTGGTCTTTCGTTGCCGCTATATTATCAGGCTGTGTGCAAACATAAGTTTGTGCAAGCATAAAAACATGGTAAGTGGGAGGTGAGATCACGTCTTATTTTAGCGCAATTCAACAAAGTTGTTGCAATATCTGCAGAGCACCTCTTACATGAAATCTCTTAGCCTCATAGCTTACGCCCGCGCATAAATAATAAATTTTTATTGTGAAAACGATAGGCTGACAATATTGTTGCGTAATAGTTCAATTTGTGTACATTGTGTACATTACTTTCTGGTTAAGGCCCATTATTACCCTAGGTCCATCGTACGTTAGAGGCGAGCAGGCCAGCGCAGGCGCAACTAAATTCAAATAAGTTTCAGTTTTACTATGTCTATGAGTTTTACAAAAAAATTTTGAGTTATAATAACTGACAGTAATAAATTTCAATTTACAAACTCTCAATGCAATTTATTCATGTAAAAAATAGTCTACTAGTCCACAAAAATTATTATTTTAATCAGTCAATTATTTTCTTTGTATTACGAAATAAATTCAAAAACACGCCATCTACTGAGTACATGTAACACTAAGTGAATTATAAGTAGGTAACTTTATGTGTAGCTGACTTTTTATAAATTGATCATAAATAGGTTGTGTGCAGAGTCCAGTCCTGCCGTGCGAGTCCATGTTTCGGGTCGTGGGTTCGCTACCAGCAATTTTTTTTTTAATCTATTTGAATGTCAAATATTTACATATTGTACAAATAATCAATTATGTACTAGGCTAGATTTAGTAATAGCTAACCAAGCTTATGAGTCACTGATTTTATGTGAAATGTCACAGATTATTATAAAATAAAAATATTGATAAAACGTGCCTTACAACTAAAAATAGGGTAATTGCCTAATCTTGAAAGTTCAGATTTCCATTCAAATTACACATTTGCAAACAGGTACAGTTCCAATCAAACTATAGGGTGGATGCAAACAAAGTGAACATAGGCACAAGTCGCATCGCAGTAACCAAATTTAGGTGTAGCGGGACGCACTGGAGCGAGGGGCATATGACTGAATCTGCGCAAGCGCGCATAATGCGTTGTATTCCGATTTGCCAAAAAGTTTAATTGGAACTACATTTGGTACCTAACAAACTTATGACAACAACGATTAGGACTTTAGGTCGTAGGTTCGAACACTTTTTGGTGTACGAACCGACCTTACATCCATTAGCATCGCCGCGCTGGGGCTATCTAAGCGTATGTGATGGCGACATGCGAATATATACAGTGCGAAAAAGACAGCGCGTTTCAGCCTTCTCAGAATAAAGTCACATAAGTGATTTAAGTAAAAATATCAAATTAAACACATTATATTATATCTAGAGTAAAAGTGTCTACTACATATCTGTAAAATTGTTTATATGAAATTCACAAAAGGTTTCGGGTCTATAAGTATTAAAATAAAACGTCAGTATTGACTAATAAAAATTTTAAAAGGTATATTTGCGATTTTTTTCTATCCAGCAAAGTAGACGTATTTACGTTTTTGGCATTATAAACACATGAAAGATATTCTTCCAAGTAACATATATTACAACAAGCACTACAATTTTTCACGTACAATCAACGAGAAAATCTGGGTGTGGCCCCTTAAATAACCAGAAGGTATAAACAGGAAAAAAAACGTTTGATTTGAATGTACCTATTTCCTTATAATATATATTTTATAATAGTCAAACGTTTTTCGTTTACGTTATAGTGAATTAAAAATTATTTATCTACGCTACACTACTCATTCAAGACATGAAAAATAAAATAGTCATATGTGGGAAGGTACCAAAAAAAAATGTTATTTCTTACTATTTATACGGGCACTTCTGTCAAAAACATGAAATAGAAATCTACGAGACCTAGTTGACTAGGGGGTCCTAATCTTAATCCTATATAATTCTCCTAATAAATAAAAAATTTCTTATTTATTTTATTTATTATTCAATTCACGGAACTGGTATTTGACTATTTTAGGGAACTGGCATTTTCTCATCTAGGCAATTTATTTTTACCACTACCATATCAGTATATTATCTAATAAGTACTAAGGATACTATGCGCTCTTTTAAATAGTAACAGGTACGATTATATTACGATTTAGTTATAACCGTTAGAAAAAAACCAAGAAATTAAGACTATTTTGGTTATTATACGTATTAATCGTTTTATGAATAAATTTTCTGTTGTGGGTTATTTAGGTTACTATTTATATTGGGTGTTAGGTTATTGGGCCATCCCAATTAGAAAACGAAAGATCATTCAAATATAAATATTTTGGGGTTCCGGAGTTTCTTAAATATTAAGTTCCAAAAGAGCTTTATCCGTACTACCTTAGCCTTTCTAAATGAAACTATTCGATAAACTGAAAACTTTTCGTAAGTAGCTACGATTTAGAATATTCAGTCAAAATTGCAGGCAAAGACATTAGATTATATAGGTGCTTTCTAAATTAACTATATGTAGGCATGAATTCAAAGTCTATTAATATTACAAAATTATGTTTTTCTTAAAGTTCAGACCCGAAAATTATAGAAAAAAAATATTTAATTTATTAACTCTGCCTCTTAGGGAATATTTGAATTAATCGTTATATTTATAAAGAGATTCCGATACTTCCTTCTATGTGGGATTCGTCGTTTCTGTAAGTACGTATATAATCTATCTTATGCCCGCTCTTGTAACTTGAACTTCTTTGTTTGTAGGTACTTCAATACACTAGTTTCGAAATAATCGAACTGCTAAAATCGAATAAATACGCTACAAGTGACTATTTACATATTGTAATAAGTATGAACTTACCACGGAATTCAAGTGGCCTGAAACACAAATTTAGAAAACCGACTACCTATTGAAACAAAAATCCAATCGAATTATTTTTGAAGGACAATTTTTTTTTGTTTAAACTTTATTTCTGCCAAGTAGGATGTCTCGCCTAAAGAGCATTAAGTAAAGTACAAATATATCTTTTATAAATACTTCCTTAATGAAGGATTGCTTGTAAATTTTTTTGTTTTATTGGATTGGGGAGACAATTTTTTCGTATTTTATATACAAACTCAAAGCGTTTTTTGCCATAGTTTAATTATATTTAATTAAGTATATACAAGGTGCAATTGTAATGTAAGATCTTTGGTAAAAAACCGTCTTGTTTCCTTTTAGTATCTATCGTTCAATAGAAAAATATTGAGATATGACTACACAAACCTTTCCCGAAATAACCAATAACTCTCGTCATCGGCTGTCGCACGCCGTCCCGTCCAGTGTCAAAGTCTCGGGCTCGTCGTCACAAAGAAGGCAACCAAACGTTATAATAACACTGTAGACAGAATAATTTACTATGAAAATGTAACCTATATTTTGTATTTACGTAATGAGGTCCATTAGTGATTCCTAAGGTCTAGAAAAATTATGGATGTTTGTAGAAATTTCTTCCCGTATGTGCCGTTTTGTTCGATAACCTTTCATCTTACAGGTAGAGCGGTTCTGTAAAAATTTTGGGGTTCGTGATTTAAAAAAATACGACAAGTACCTAGCATGTACTTAGTTTTTTTTTTATCGTAATAACTTCAGCTATCATAGACTCGAAGTCCATGTTCTTATATGAGCTTTTATTACTAAAATTATAGGAACTAATTTGGCACATGCGCCGCGTTTGCAGTGTTCACCTGCGTTAGTGAGTATGCCCTATTTATATGCTATTTCCTATCTATTTCCTATCTACTTATGTATGTATATATTTATTTTTATTATTTTTTTTCTTAACTTAGTTTTCTTTATTTTATTATTAGGATAGTTTTATGTTTTGGAGAATAATTGGGTATTCTTTTCTTCTTTTTTTTTCTCTCTCTTAAACATACGCCTTCTTATACTTTAAAATGTTTACATTTGACTGTTTTATGACACTAAGCAACCCGAGCTGGCCTAATCCCCCCACGCAGCGCCTGTTCACAGAATATACTTAGTTGTGACAGTCTTCTCTTGATGTTGACCTGACACTAGATGTTTTTTCAGTGAGCTTGTGTGGCACTCAACAACGAGCTTTACCCAGACTTTTCAAGTGAGGCAAATGGTCGATGCCAAATTCTTCAGGAATGCGTAACTACTAATACACCTATCTTGCTCTACTTTGTCATAAATATCATGAACTTTATCCGTAGCACGGTGACCAAAGTGAAATACATTTGTAACATTAAAACTTCCTGGTTGAAAACGCTTAAAGCAACTTTATATTACTCTTACTTACACTGCGTTAGATCCATAAGCGGCATTAACAAAATTTACGGCTTGTGTCGTATTTTTCCTTTTTTTGTGATAAAACTCAATTTTTTTTGTAAATGACACTTTTGTAATGGTACTCTTTTTATATGGCCACTCAGCTACAAACCAGTACAACCAAAGAAATTGGAATACTACAACTTTATACAAACAAAATACGAGAAGATTTTGTTCCCTATCTATATGTATTTACTAAGCGGTTGCTCATGTAGTTGCGATATCTAAGCTTGGAAAATAAATGTATAAATACAAAACAAATATATTGAATGGTGGTAAGCGCACCTAGGGTTCAGACTTGTTTTCATCTTTCGCAGTATCAATTTTTTTTCGCATTGACATTATAAAATAGGTAAGTTTATCTAAATATTTGTTAGAATGTGTTGTTGTAATATTTTTATTTTCCATACTAAAAATGTCTAAATGCACGTATGCTAGCGAAAAAACGACAGAAGTGTGTCACGTGAAATGGCAGAAACGACAAGAAAATGCACGAAATATGGAAAGTCAAGAATTAAAATAGATAAAATTTCCAATTTTTTCTAAGTATGCGCGAGCATGTGAATCATAGTATATATTTTTTTTGTGACGTTAGGTAATACTGAGACGTATTTCGTATATCCCTATATCAAACATATTTACTCATTTAAAAAAATCATGTTCCCGTGTAGGGTAAGTCATAAGTATTTAAAAAAATTTGACTGCCAAATATAAGGAACGTCATCTTTAAAATTTGAATAAATGGATTTAAATCTAAAATCACTTATTTATTCGTAGATACGTATAGGCAAGTAGATACAGTTACACAACAATTTCTCGTCATTACGCGATTACGTAACTAGTTTTGCCTTATATACCTAACTAGATTTCCTTCGCGTAACAGCATTACAGACCTAACTTCTTCTTCAACGTGTACGGAACTGGATGTAAGTACCGTTACATGTTAGACGTGTTAACCTTACACTGCAACCTGCTTTCACACTAAATCAATTCAAATATTTCATAGCGTTGTTAATGATTACAAAAAAAAAAAAACTTTTTTGATAATTAAATTTCGCTTTAAAATGTACAGATTAAAACATATTAAAGAAAATATACGAAAATCGTGCATTCCCCTCTCGTTATCTCCGAAACTACTAAGTCTAATATTTGGTAATAAATACGTAAAATAGAGCCTTACTCATAGTTAACAGCTAAACTGAAATTCAAGGTTTTTAAATTCCTACAGGGAACAGAAAATATTCTTTTTGGAAAAAAAAATGGGTATCTGCGCTAGTGATGGCAGCAACCATGAATTCGTATAACATTTGTATGTGAATTTCAGTTGTTCTCGCTACCGCTAGAGGCGTTATCCATACAAATGTTTTACGAGTCGCTAGCGAGTGTCGACACGTCAAATCAATTCAAACAGTAGGATGATTACTATGGAAAGACGGCCGTGATAGTCCATGCACATTCGAATCGAAAAAGTGACAGATGAAGACTTGACTATGCGGCAAAGCGGCGACCTGTGTTCACTTACCACATTTTTAGGGTTCCGTAGCCAAATGGTAAAAAACGAACCCTTATAGTTTTTATTCACTTTTTTGGCGTGAATGGTTTGGTAATGAATGACAGTTTAAAACTGTAATTTTATAGGTATTAATTTAAATAAAAAAACGTATATTTAAATTTTGGGTGTCAATTGGCCCACTTGAAATATATACTTGCATAAGCTTTAGCATGCAGTGTTTAATTATCGTTTGATAGTGAATAATAATTACAAATTGACGTTTGACATTCAATAGTTTTAAAAAAGTTAAAATGTTTTAGGTGTGCAGTTAATTGCCCCCTTTGAAATTTTTAATTTTTTTGACTTAAATTATTTGATCAAAAACGATTAACGTCAAAAAAGTATAAAAGTTTAATGTCCCCCACACATTAAATATTTAAATCTAAAGTCAATCCAAATTAAAATTTTCAACCCTAAGTCCAATCCAATCCAAACATATTTTCAAATCCAAAATTTTAAATTTTCTTTTATACTATTGACTATACAAAAGTCAATTAGACACTACTATTGATTATTAAAAACGTTTACCAAACGATTCACACCAAAAAAAAATTTGGAAAATTGTAATGTTCGTGGTTAAATTTCAAACGCGCGCCCAAAATATTAGACATATGTTTTTTTAGTTTCATCGAATAACTATCAAACGTCAGTTTTAAATTATCATTCACTATCAACCGATTCAAGCCAAAAAAGTAAAAAAAGTCTGATTTTCCTGTCTCGATGCTCAATACATATTTATTTTATTTATACAGTAATAAATAGTAGAAAAGATAAAAATTCTTTGAATGTGTTAATTAAAAAATCAATTTTTTTTCGATTTACATGTTTACACTCAACCAGAGATGATAGACTCAACGTTGTTTCAATAGATCGAGTGCGCTTGCGCGTAGTTTTTGGCCTCATTACGAGTACCTACATCAGACGGGGGCAGTTTAGATGTGTGAGTTTCAATATGCATTCCGTATCTGCATTAGTGTTTGTTAAACGAATGTCCGTGTGTGAGAATTGACTCGCCATCGCCAGGTCGTCCGGCTCGACCTAGTTAGAGTTAGGCACGGCTCTTATTTATATGTATGTACTGACGGAGAGTACGACAATAAAACACTAGACGATTTAGGTTCAACGGCCAACAGAATTACGTACGTAAAGAACAGAACGTAAGAGCAAAGTGTTAATTATTTAATATGTATAAAAGCAATATATATGTAGGAAGGTACATTTCGTGAGACAATAAACACAGGGTAACTACCTACCGGAGTTGTATAAAAAATACGAAGGAACTTTCTCGCCGACCAATTTATGGTATTAAGAGTGCCCGGCCTCGCTTCCGAAATTACGGCGAATCTACTCCAGGTGCAAAGATAATGCAGATAACAAACTGTTTGGCTGTTATATGGCCACGAGATAACGCTTCTGGGTTAAATTTGGGTTAAAATTTGTGATTAAACGAACTTACCTAAGTGATGTTCGATCAGAATTATACTTCACTCCGTCCTCTTAGATATCATTTCACAGATGTAGTTCCACCTTCAGGTGCTTTTAGCTACGTTTAAGAGACCTGTTTTAAAGAGGAGGAAGAAAGAAAGCTGTTTGTCTATGGCTCCAATTGACACACTCCTATGGTCTTGTTGATTGTGCCTGACATTAGCATTTATTTTTAGAGATTCCACAATGCTTTAGGGGTAGAATTTTCATTCAATTTCAGTCAGGGTAGGGTGGGTTGTCATATCTATTCGGACGGAGCTCGTATAATTATGATCGAACTCAACTTAGGTATAGTTCCAATCAAACTTTATGCTCGATGTGAACATAGGCACAAGTCGCGTCGCAGTAACCAATTTTAGATGTAGCGGGACGCAGTGGAGCGAGGGGTACATGACTGCAAACGCGCAAGCACGCATATATAGCGTTGTATTCCGATCCGCCATTAAGTTTTAGGCTGACTTTAAGTTCGTTTAATCACGTTCTATTTACTCTCATCATTTTAATGTCCATCACAGGCAGATTGCAATAGAGGCCTGTTATAATGTTTGGCGAGTACTACAGAGCGCTCAGACCAGCTTGCGGTTTTGAATATCCTAACTTTATCCTGCAGTTTTGGCCACAGAAGTTGCGGCATGACGAGTGCTGTGCGCTGTGAATGTGCCACAATCGATACCACTCTATTGGAGTATGTTTTTTATCCATCGATTGATAGTCTGACCCGAAGTTCTGTGGTATGGCTTTTTAAATATGAGTATCGCATATGAAGTAGAAGATCTATTTATTAACTTTAGGTAATTCTAAATAGGACAGGAGCGTCTTCGCAGGGCATATCTTAGGGTGGTTAATGAAAAAGGGTAAAAATAATATCGGCTGCGCTTTATGTGCCCTAGATGTCTTAATGATGTTTCTTATATTGATTTTAATACCTTCATTACCTACGTGAATATTATTAGTTCTTATGCAAGAAATAGTTTGAACTCTTTAGGCAGTAGCTAACGCTAGGAGGGTTACAAATTTTTTAGTCAACTTTTCTAGGCCAATGTTTTCATTCGGATACAGTGACTCTAAATAATGTGAGCCAATGAGTAAGGCAAGTGCAAATCTATGCGATTTGAGGGTTCCGTATGAGGCACCATTATCTATTAAAAGTTAGTTTATTTATCTAATAAAAGATTGAAATAACGTCATGAAAACAAAAGATCGACGCATACACGAAAATAGAAAACATAAACACCTGGAGTCGCCGCCACTGGAGTTCGACCAGTTCTTCGGAGTTCATCAGACTCTGAATCGAGAAGTCCAATACTCATCATCTCCACGTAATTTCGTCTTCGTCATCGGTAGCACAAAATAGTAAGTGTTAGTGCTACGACAATAAATAAAACTCGACCGTTTAGAGCCGACGTGATATCGGCCAGTGAGTCACACTGGTCTTTGATCCGACACGAGATGTCGGGCGTGACCACTAGTAAACTCAAAACTACTACTCAGAGTTAGCATGAGATGTAACCGAGTAATGAGTTCTTGTTTACTCGTTTTCCAGACGGTATTATTGAAGACATCGAAAATGTACCGACAATTTCACTATCAGAATTGCTCGGTGAACCTGAAGTAAACAAGAGCAAATCCCATAAATAGCGATAGAGTTTGGATGTTATATTTAAAACCGCAGGCTAAAAAAAAGAAAATATAAATCGTGGTATTACTTGGTTTAGCATAACGCTTTATATTACACCATGCAGCTGCAGGACAAGTCTGTCGGTGTACTTTTGATGTATCCGTTTTAATGTTATATTGAACGAATTTAAGTCTACCTAAAGTATACGTTGACTGCATATTTCTGAAATATATGTTCCTCTGTACGAAGGATTTCTCTCAGTGTATAGTATAGCATATGTAAAGGAAGAAGTCAGGTTCCTTTACGTATCAAATTCTATCTAAAATTTGGGTTCAATTTAAAAAAAAAAACGTATCTATTTGTCGTAGGTACTGTGATGATTTATATAGTAAGCACAGAACCCTAGCTACACGCGAGGCTGATTTTGTAATTGAATAGCGAGATCTATTCTTGGAAAAAGCTCATGTATCAAACTTTGACCAAGAACCACTATCAAATGCGCCTTCTTGTAAAATGGGCAACACACTTGTTAGTTACGTTTTATTAATTGTGAAATTTACGTGCATCAAAATCGCAATTAAAAAATTTTTATCTTGAGAGTTCCTATACGTTTTATAGCGCTGGACTATTAGGAAATAAAAGTACACCAGTAATTTTGTAGTTAATGACAGCACAGAGGAGCATTTTAGAGTGAAATTTATAATAAATATCCTGTCCTAGCTGTACGCAATTGACATTTGACAATGGCCGCATTCGACGATGTGTGTGCCACCGGTCGGGAGAAAGTGGCAGCGACCATCCCAATTCTTGCGCCATGTTGGCAAAACTTGATAGTCACATGCAGCCCAGTAGTGTGTGTCGTATGAAATGTATTATTTACATTCGTATTACCCGGTGGTATTACCGTTTCTACGTCGTAGACATGTAGAAGTCATTCCTCGAAAGATAATACGATAAAGATGTCACTTTCATAAGTACACATTATGAGTATTTATTTTGATAAATTGAACGAACTCGTCGTAGTATAATACTCTGTGGCAATGACATCTGCATATCGTTTGTGATTGACATCAGGATTGACGTACCATTGTACTATGCAATGGCGGTCCTGTGGTATTTATAAATTTCTTCTTCTTCTTAGTTATTGGCGTTCTCTGCATATAAAGCAATTTCGCCAGAGTCAAGTATTCTGTTCGTATTTTTAATAAAAAATAACAAGAATAGGCAGCGTACTACGTTTATTATGGAGCTTTTTCAAAATATCGCCAGAAATCACGACGTTCCACGTGCGCCATTTAAAAAAAAAACTCCTATTGATAAACGACTTCACATTAAAGTGAAAACGTCATACAATAGAATTTTGCGAAAAAAGACTTAACTTAGGTATATATGGCCGTCCGGTTCCAAATATTCCTGAAGACACGAGCGTGACCTAAGTCGTCCCTTAATTTAGTTTCGACTTTGCTGGACACGGTATCTAATTCCTTTTTGTGCCAATAGAGCAGGTCAAGGGCTAACGTTCGAAGTATTCAGGTCACAACAGTACTTTGAATAATCACATTTTATTGAGCAATAGCGTGCCGCCCGAAACCACCGGCGAGGCAGCTCGTACGAGCAAGTCTGAGTTTTTGGCAATGGTGAACAAAAATGATATCATAAATAACATAAATTTTACCTCATCGTAAATTATTACGGTATTCGTTCATAAAATATAAGTAATCGTTTGTTAGTTACATAATTTTCAGTAACTTGTACCAAACAGTGAATTACGTTCATAAAATAACAATAAGTAAAATTAACTGCATAATTATCATTCCACTACTTCAGTATGCAACAACATGTGACAAAGATGTTTGTGATTTTGTTTTTAGTAATTACCTACAACGTTTATATGTCTTTAAAGCGAAATCTTCCGATATGAATGCCCACAGACCCCAGCCAATGTTAATCCCCTTTGTACAATAAAACCGACTGAGACACCATTGTCCCGATCAATGAGACTCGAAATGTATTGCAACATCATTGAAGCAGAAATTCCAGTTATTCAGGCAGGTGTCACTTTTCATAGCGGCTTTGCAGTTCATAAGGGGCAGTTAGATTATAGTACGCAGATTGAACGGTCTACAATACAAGTCTCCTGCATTGAAGCATTCTTCAATATAACTTTTATCGAACCGGCAGACACTCTTTTCCATAACAAAACGTTGCCAGGATGCATGGATTGCCCATTCGCATGCAAATCGTCCTGAAGTAAGTAGCACAATGCATCTGCCCACTCGCATTTACTTAAATATTGGTTGGTATTGAATCTTTATAAAGAAATTAAAAAATGTAATATGGTAATAAACATTCCTAGATAACTGCCTAACAAAACACGCTGGCAATAGCAGTCCAAAGAGATTTAAGATTATTAGTAATAATATCTCGTACCAACTAATTAGGAACGAATTGGAAATCTAACTAAATCGTACCTTACACACGGACTAGCTCTGTTGACAACTCTATCCGCGTGCTATACTTGGTGATATACTGCTCAGCTCTTGAAAATGCAACGTGATAATATATGCAATGTATGACCACCATTTCATCTTATCATAATGTGAAAGTTTCATCAAGATAGGTTTAGTGGTTCATGAATTGTATGTGTTCACACATCACTGCGTTACAATTTTATAGTGGCATTATTCTACATGATACTGTATTGCGTAGAAATCCAAAATCATTATCGATAATTCGCGTGTCGAGTCTCACACGAGAAATGTTTCTTATCAAGTGTTACACCATACCGTTACCTTTTATATGATTTTATCGAATTTTAAAATTGTTCTATAACTAACTAATAATTTTTGAACGAAAACCTTATTCTACATATTTACAATTATTGTATTTTAAAAAAAGGGGATAGGAACAAACTTTATCGCACTTGTTTTTGCGTCTACATGGTATGCTATTCAATTCATATAAAAGAAGGGTTTCCATTCAAGGCGACCCTAGGTATTTCGAGATCTAGTGCGATTGTTAATAGTGCGATTAAAAAATCACGAGTACCATTAAACAAGATCACGACGGATCACGCACAATCGGCCCGATAATAAAAAACGTGTTTTCTAGGAAAGCATTTCTTAGACATTTTTGAAGTGAAAACTTCTTTTGGTACATTTTGCTCTTTATGAACAGTGAACGACGCTGGACCGTCACGCTCGTCGGTGACGCTGAATCGGGTATACTCGGCTTCACTCGGTTCCAATCGATCGGTGAAGTATACTGTCGAACAAGGATTGCATCGTTTCAAGGATTGCGTTTTATCATTATGTATTTGCGTGTATTTTGTATTTGAACAGTGTTATATTTCAAGTGTATAATTATATAATGTGTGCATATAATTAGTATTTAAAACTTAATTTGAGAGTATAACAACATGCTTGTTTTATTGTATATTTACGTAGTTTTCAGTTCTATCGTGTGGTCATAAGCACACACCCTGGTATTTGGGAGTACAATTTAACAAATGTAATTTTCGATTTATGTTTTAAAGACGTAGAAAATAAAAATATTTGCTTACGACGCCTTGTTTTGACCACTGTTCATTAAAGGCAAAATCTACAGATTTCGCGCTTCTCGCAACTATCTGATGACATTGAAAATTAACATCAAAAATAAAAACTTATAACAATTTTGTTTTACTTAAATTTTCGAAAAAGTTATAAACCAATTTTCGAAAATTTGGTACCATGCAATGCTCCGCGAACTCATGCATCTTATGACAATACTGTCTTTCGTCTAGCTTTATAACTTTCTGAAATATAGCCGAATCTCACTCTCCGGTGTAACTGATCTGATAATCATTCAATGAAAAGTGCACCTGCCCAGGCCACAGTTTTCAACCGATTTCTTTTTTCAAACGGTAGACAATCTATCTGCCTCGGGAACTTATTTTAATTTTATTGAAATTGGCTTTCGTTTTTGAAATAATTAACTTTTTGTCCAAAAAATCGGAAAATTTGGCCTTTTTTCACTATTTTCAATTTTTTGAAAAAAGTTACAGACCAATTTTAGAAAATTTTGTATCATACAATGTATCACACAAGCTCTTGCATCTTTTGACACCACTGCCTATCGTCTACCATCATAAATTTTGGAAATATAGCCGAATTACACTCTCCCATGAAAACGATCTGATAAACATTTTCAATGTTAAAAAAAATTACGTTACGTAATGTTCAAACTACCAAATGGTGGCACTCAGTCAAATAGGCCTCCTAAATAAGGTAGTTCGAGACTGTTTCGAACTATGAACGTCCCACATGAAAGTAACTGATGTTTTTACAGCAGTCAATCCAAATTTACAAGGTTTTCAGAAGCGTAATACCACAGAGACGTCAGAGGCAGTTATATTACTTACAAACAGGGGTACAAAACAGGGTTAGCTGGGTTCGCCAAACCGCGAGGCGCAGCACGGGTCACCTGAACAAATTACTTGGAAATCGAGAAGCTTCTATTGCCTCCGAGATTATAAAGAACACATTGATGGGTGTGTTTTTCGAAATCGGACAGTTATTGTATATGTTTTTTTCTCACTGCCTCGAATTTCTTTGGAGATTTTTTCAAAATACTTTTTTGAAGTAAACAATACTTGACGACTTGTGTTACTTCAATATTTTCTGGAACACCGTGATAATACTTTCATTATCAGATTATCGTATATTATCAGAATTATTAGATATTATCTTGTAACATATAAACATAAACATTTTATAATTTTAGTATACATGCTTACAAGTTGTTTAACAATACGAGTCAACATGAAAATACGCGCATAATCTTTTTTAATATACGGTACGTGACCTAATTTTTGACATTTCAATATATAGGAACGAGGGCAAACTGCAGCGAAGGATTGATTTAATTTACAATTGGCAGAAACAGGGCACCTAGTTTTAACCCTGTTTTATTGGAACATGCATTGTGTTCGGTTACCTCTCCCTCGTCCCCATTCCTATTTTTCATTTTGCTCTCCCACTTCGATCACCCTCTTACTTCAGCCTCCCATCCAAAGGCCGTCACCGGCTCTTGTTGGAAATGAACTGGAAAAAATATTCCCGCGAGCAGCCTGCCACCTCTGACCTAGTTATTGACTTCCACTCATTCTACTTCTAACTTAGATTATGACACTGACATTTGCGTCGACAGCTCTCCAATAATCGATTAAATGCCGATCTAATAGAATTGTATTTTAATGACTGAATATTGGATTAATGCCAAATGAAACTAATGATTTTTTAATATATATTACAGGGTGATACGCCCTAACTAAATTGTTTAAGTAATAATAATAATGTTCTTGATTGTACACCGAAAAGTGATTTAAACACAAAAAAAATACCTTAATAACCGAGTTTGGTACAAAAAGGGCAGTCATCGCTAAAAGCAATCTCTTCCAGACAACCTTCGGATAGGTAAGAAACACTTAAGAAAAATATTGCGTAGTTCATGATGTGCCCACTGATAGATTAAATTCAACTACATAAATATTGTAAAAGACATATACATACCAGTAACATATATCAGTACAATATATAAATATTACACATTAAGCTTGTTATACGCATATAAATATTGGATACCATACAATGCCTGTATGATGCATAATCATACCTGTATGATTACCTGCTAAAAACACAGACATAATTATTTATGTCTGTGTTTTTATATTTATATACTTAATAAATGATTTTTACAATTGTTTTAAGTTATGTTGTAGATTCTGCGCGTCTTACATCTGTAGACAATTCAGTCCACAGACGAATCGCCTGCACGGCAAAAAATTTAACAAAAAACCTGAGGATGAGTGCCTACCTTGACTGCCTAGGTATCTCAAGTCATGGGTTCTCGGACTATCTCAGATGTCGTGAATGTGTGTCATGAAGGAACTTAAAACGTTCAACGCAGGGTCTAATTTCTACCCTCAATTTGAGTCAGATGTAAAAAACATAGTGAGTGAAGCGATGATTTTTAATTCGGAACCCTATCCGCGCGGTCTAACTAACACTTGAGCGGTTTTTTACTCTAACGAAGTGTCACTAATTGTACATTCGGTTAGTTGTATGTGAAAAAATTACGCAGCGTCGCGTCGTCGTTGGTTTAAAAAAAATTCTGGAAACACAGTTCGAGAATTTACTTTGTGAAAACCGAGAAGTAATTATGCATCTGAAATATATAATTTAATTTCATCATCATCATCATCAGCCCGTGTCTCTCCACTGCAGGATATAGGCCTCTCCCAAGGCTCGCCACCACACACAGTCCTCCGCCTTTCGCATCCAACTACCCCCGGTATGGTGCTTCAGGTCATCTGTCCACCTGGCCGGGGGGCGTCCAACGCTTCGCTTTCCGGTATGAAGCCTCCATCCCAGTCTACCCCTTCGGTTATCAGTTCTACTGCAAATGTGACCGGCCCATTGCCACTTCAGCTTGCTGATCGCTTCGGCTATGTCGACAACTTTAGTTCTTTGACGGATTTCAGTGTTTTTGATTTTATCCATCAAAGAAACACCGAGCATAGTCCGCTCCATAGCGCGCTGAGCGACTTTAAATTTGTGGATCAGTCCTGTCGTGAGAGTCCATGTTTCGGCACCGTACGTCATTGTAGGTAGGACGCATTGGTTGAAGACCTTGGTATTCAGACATTGTGGTAGTGGCGACGAGAACAGATGACGAACCTTCCCGAAAGCAGCCCAGCCCAGTTGAATTCTTCAGTTCGGAATTTAATTTAACATAATTTAACATAACTTTAGCAGGTATTTTGAAAAGGACAATTTTGCCAAATTAAATTAATTTTCAAACAAAATTACTCTTCGAGATATATGATTAAGTGACATGAAAAACTTTTGTAGGATGAATCCAAATTTAACTGTTGCTTCAGGAAATCCGGCAAATCGATGAGCTTTTTCAGAACTTAAAATATATTTCATATTTTGATAAGAAACGAAGAGAATTCTTTGTTGATTAATACATAATGGCATAGCATAATGAACTAACTGCATGAAATGTGAGAACCATTCAAACCATTCCAACAATACGTCACAATTACTAAACTAGAGCAGCGTCTGCGTAATGAGAGAATAGAACTCACTTACCCTTTATGGGAGAGAAAAGCGATAAAGGTGACAGGGTAAACATTTTAAATAAGTTAGAAAATGTTTATTAACTTGTAAAATGTTTGTATTGAAAATAGAAATAAAATCTGAAAGAGTAAAATATAATTTATCATGTTCGAGTAACAGACGAACTTGTCGTTGTGGATGTCAAGCAAAGTAGTGAATTCATTGGAGCTTCAAAATCGATATAGCTTCAGAATCCTCATGAATAGTGTTTTCACTTTTGGTTTTTGTATCTTTATATTTATAATCGTTAGTATCTAAACCTGTAACTTCTGAACGACTAATTGAGTTCATATTCCCACAATATATTTGTTCATTACAAGGTTAGATTCCGATACGTGGTGCTGTAGATTTAACGGTTATAGGCCACCAGAAGGCGCTGAAATCGCTATGCTTCGGCTGAACCGATTTTAATAGGACTTCCATTGGCAGGTAGATAAATTTTAGGGAATATTATTGGTCTAGTCTTCTTACGAAAATGTTTAGTGTTCCTGCGTAAACTTGAAAAACATTAAAGTGATTGTCATTGATTTTAAAATGAAGACTTTTTATGCTCGCATATGTTTATTAGCACGTAACCAAAACCCATATCTGCGTTTTAAAAGTTTTTGTCTGTCTGTCTGTTTGTTTGTCCGAATTGATCTATGTAATGGCTGAACCAATTCTAACTCTAATTCGTTTTTTGGTGATAGGTCAAATTTTTTTTTTGTTTCCTATTATGAGAATAACTTTGTATTTTAATTATTGGAAGTTTGATATTTTAACTTAACGTTATAACATTAATATCAGATAAGATTAGGATTACTTAAATTGCTACTATCTTTTACATCTAAGCATTCTGATAAATTGTGGTGAGTTACTTAAATAAACCAAAGTTCATGCAAAGACCTAGGCCTAAACACAATAATACGATTTTCTGAAGTCCTACTCTCCACATAAGCAAAATGTGTAAAGGCTCCACTTTACGTTGACCCATGATGGCTAAAAGCGGGATAGACCATGTTTGGCACAATCTTGGCCACTGCCACATATACTGGCAAATCTTCTACTATTATACTACATCGCCTTCAATGTGAGTCCAAACAGGGATCACAAAGCCATCGTTTACCATCATCCGCCACCATGGGTCACTAAACTCTAATACGCTATGTATGCCCTCTTCACAATGGTAGCGGTTGTTAGTTTCATAGATGACCGTGAAGTAGAACTTTGACTAAAATTCGCTGGTACGATTTCACTGATGTAAGGTAGTCTAATTATTCATTAGCATATTCAAGATTATAGCGGTATGGTGCGATGAAGTTTATTTCGACTCAGTTTAGTTAATTGCCTCTTTCTTTCAACCTAATGCACAATCGAAAGACAAGGATAAAATATTTTTCGACTCAGTTTAGTTAATTGTCTCTTTCATTCAACCTAATGCACAATCGAAAGGATAAAAGACAAGGATAAAATATTTTTTTAATAAACCGCAGGGGGTAATTAAACATTTCAAAATGGGAAATAGAAATCATTGGGATGGGGTGGCGTCGTATATATAAGGAGTGTCGCGATTATTCTGTGTTGCTGGCTGCTTCAAAGGGTTCGAAGGTAAACCATTTTTCCCCTACTGTCAAGTATGATGACATCTTATTTAAGAATTTTAAGTACCTCTTCAGTGCCTAAACTGCACTACATACTATAGATGTCTGCTCTTTCGTTGCATGGTAGTGAACGGTTTTACAAAGAGGAGTCGTAGGTATAGTGTCGTTGTTTGCAATATTAGGGAGAGGTAACCTACTATAACAGAAACTTAACGAACGAGAGCTTTGTGTACTTTTCAGGGTCCCGGAGGAGCTGTTAAAGCAAAAAATCGAACCATTATAGTTTTTTCATGTCCGTCTGTCCTGTCTGACACACCGTTGTAAGTTTCTTATATATATTTTAAACTTATCGAGATAAACGAACGAAATTCTGCATGGATCTATGATATATATCAACAGGCAGAGTTGTCATATTGTTATTCGTCAAGACGTGATTTTTTTTTTTATTTTCGCTTTTGGGATGTTTTGACGAATGTTTGAAATATTTGAATGTATATTGTTAAGAAAGTAAAATCACAATGAGGTCTATCTTAAGAAAAAATAATTTGAAGAATGAAATTATTATGCATAGCCCTTTCCCGTAGCATAACTGGCATTAAGATGTTGATGATATGTATAAATTATAGAATACAATATAAATACCGAATAAAAGCTTTGCTAGTGGCTGATTAAAGAAAACTTTACATAAACTAGTTGTTTTATCTGTAATGACGTTTTTCGCTCCCCAGATCGAAAATTTCCACTATGAAAAGTATTGTTTAAATGTCAATGTTTAAATATAATAATGATTTTAATATCAGTAGACCGATGGGTGGTCCTGGACTGGTGTTATTATAAAATACGAGAAAATAACAGAATACGTTGACGAATTTCTTCTTCTTTGTGTTTTTTGTATTTCATGATGTAGGCCATCCTTTGCTATACTGAACGTAAAATTAACATAATGTTTATAGAAAATTAAACAAAGCTCATTGAATTACGAATCTAACAATGTACGACGAACGTGTCATACAAATGCATTCAGGAAAATCTAAATAATAATATGACCATCGAAAATCAGGTGGAAATTCGAGTAGTTCTCATATTAATTTGCTGGAAGTGTGTGTGTGTGTGTGTGTGTGTGTGTGTGTGTGTGTGTGTGTGTGCGTGCGTGTGCGTGTGCGTGTGTGCGTGTGTGCGTGTGTGCGTGTGTGCGTGTGTGCGTGTGTGCGTGTGTGCGTGTGCGTGTGCGCGTGTGTGTGTGTGTGTGCGCATAAAAGTACGAACTGACTAGAAGCACTCTTCTGCGCTTACCGTCTAACTAACCACTCTTCTTCTAGTTAGCTGGTGTATTTATGGAAAGCTACAGTCCGGTTTCAGTCCGCGAGGTCGACGCGCGCCAGCCTTCACCCCCGTGAAATTGCGTTTGACAACTTCGATACTGTGAAGTGATATTTATGACTCTATTAAAACTAAACGTTGCTGTCTAATTTATTTACTTTATGATTATACCCAA
This sequence comes from Luffia ferchaultella, assembly GCA_949709985.1. Taxonomy (NCBI): domain Eukaryota; kingdom Metazoa; phylum Arthropoda; class Insecta; order Lepidoptera; family Psychidae; genus Luffia; species Luffia ferchaultella. Next base: position 60,883 of record CATIXC010000001.1, on the reverse strand, counting down.
TATTGAATGAAAAATATTTTAAATATTACATCCATAATATCCAAGTAGTCCTTATTAACAGGAAGGAGGTAATTAAGAGAATAAAATAATTATTAAATAAATAATAGATGTGTAAATATCAAGCCTTTAGCGAAACATCTCGACGTCCAACAATTTTACAGATATACGTAGGTATATATAATACAGTTAATTAAGTATGTGATTGTTTTCCAGCCTCAGAGTTCCAGCATTTTTTTGATTGCTTCTGACAATGTTGTTTACATAGCCAGGTACCACGAAATGTTTACAATTGTTAAACACGCCTACTTATGGTAAAATATTTGAGAGCATTTGAAGTGATTCTTAATAACAAACAGTTTTACATTTACATGATAAAGTTTCAGCAAGTTCTACAAAGTTGTTGCAAATTTTCCAAAAAAATATACAACATCTGGATCTGAAGCCCTATTAGCAGCCCTCTTGCGAAATGGAAAGAATTTATTTATCAACAAATTTTATTTGCAGGCGTTTTTAGAGTCGCGAATGCTACGGTCATAGTGCATGAGCCGTTTTGGAATCCAGACACGTGAGGGCTTTGTTCTCACAGCATTGCCACTGTTGAAACGTTTGATATTAACGCATGTGTCTATAGTATTATGATTTATATTTGCATGGTTGGCTACAGTGTTGCTTAAGTGTTTTTATGTTAGACATCGGACAGAGGGGTTTGAGGCGAGAGGGCGGAGTACTAGGCCTCCGACGCGCATACGTATAGAACTCAATGCGGCATTCTACGGCGAAGTAGTAGCAACCGCGGCCGTTATAAATATATAGAACTTACGGGACCGCGGCAGATGGTTCATACGCTGGCTCGGAATCGACGCTTCCGTTTAACTCCTGTAAGGTGAGTGCGCTTTGCGTTTATACATACATATTAATTGTTTGTTCACGTGCGAAATCACCCTATACGTATCGACACTTTAACATGCTAGCGTGCTCGATGTGTCCACAGCGACGGCGAGGGCATCGGGCTCCTCGCGCTTCTTATCGCATCCTATCAGTTGTGGCGCGTGTAAGCAGACGCCGCTGTACAATATTTGCCACGCATAAGTATGAAGTTACGCGCAAATCGCTTGTTTCATGCGCTCACAGTGCTGTTCATTACAATCATTTTTTTTTGCTTTATACCATACTTGCCTGTTTTTGTTTTCATTTTTGTTTTCACGGCCAAACTAAACACATAATTCTGTTACCATATACTTAAACGACGGCAGCATGTACAAAATTCATCAGAAACAACTCCATCTAGTGAGATAACCTCGCCGAGTATTTGATCAATATAATTGCATTCAACAACTCGTAGTTTGTTAGCAATTGTACCTAATTGTTTGTCTAATAAGAGAAAGTGGCATAACCTTGTACATAATTTTATACCTAGTCATACTATTAATTTTATTGTATATATTTATTTCATTTTCCTATTACATTAACGTTCATAACTTCTGCTCAACCTAAATTCTACTTAAAAATACGAATGGATATTTTATGGATGTTAAGTTTCGTGCGACGCATCATGTCTAAACAATAGATTTCGATATATTTACTAAATAATATATACAGATGTAGCCATCATATTATATATTGAATAAAAGATGCAATAGCAGTAGGTAATATTCACGTAAAATATTTGCTTTCAGTTCAGCAAACAACGATCTGAAAGTAAATCTCCTTTCGGTGTTCGTCTGACAGATGGCGCGACCGTGTTCACATTCCAACTCACTTTTCTGTTTTTGTTTATTTAGTCAAAATTTCAAGTAGTTTTGTGATACCATGTAATGATTCAAATTAAAATATTTTGTGTATAAATTATTAAAAGATGTTAGCATGACTTAGGTAAGTACATACCTACAAAAACAAACCGCAGATTCCTATAGGTTCTTATAAGTATGTAGGTACTTACCTACTCGTTATACTCGTGATAGCCCGAAAGCAGCTAACCTGTTTCAAATCTATAAGGCCATATGGCCGTGGTTCGAATCCGGGCGTGTATTATTGAGTTTTTCTGACTAAGTACATAAACTATCACTGACTCCGTGCCTGGGAGAGCACGTTAAGCAGTCGGTCTCGGTTGCTGTCAATAGATGGCGGTCGTTACAATCCGCCAACCCGCATTGGAGTAGCGTGGTGGAATTAAGCTCCAAGCCCCCTCATCTTGAGGGGAGGCCTAAGCCCCTGCAGTGGGGTATAAAAAGGACTGATGGAATACCTACTTACCAAAGTAGATACGAAATAAATCGTCACTTTCTTGATAATCCGATTGGAAATTGTTGACGTTTAAAATAATGAATTCAATCGGTTAACCGATTTAGCGTAGGCATTAATATTTTTCCTTTGGTTTGATTTATGTAGGTACACTTATCTAAAATATGCGTGACACGATTTTCTTTGCAGAAATTGACCTATACACACACGACTTTCGTTCCATATTACTTCCGTATTATTAAAAAAATTGAGTAAATTATAAGTATATTACATAAATTAACACAAAAACAGGCAGCTATATATATATATATATATAAGAAGATGCCGTAATATCGTCTTATCTGTATTGGGCAAATATTTGAAATCGGAGAAGATTAGTAGGATGCTGGAGGTTATGGGGAAAATGCGTGAAATCTGCGATTAGCGGCCTTTTAAACTATGCCATTGTAGGTATGTGGTTTCGCCACACGGCTTTCTATACGCGTCACGGCTACGGGTTTGTATCTACCGTCCCAGATATGAGTATTTTAGGCGGGCGCCCTAGATTTAAACCAGGTTACGACACTTGCAGCGGATTTTCATCATCTGCCGTAAAAAGTTGCTAGGGTATGCATCGGTGATAATTTCAAACAATCGACGATGCAATACAAATTGCTGATGCCTTCTAAGCTGTCCTAAGTGCATTAAATAAAATTAAATATTTAGATATCTAATAATATACAAAAATTGTAATATAATTTTATGGGTAAAACCCCTGACAAACGATAGTCGCATGATATAGTACATTTCATTGTAAGCGAAAATGATAACGGGTTATCACTAAAAAATTATAACCTTCCTTAGATAGGTACAAAATTATCTGCCCGTTATCACTGAGTATGTGTAACATCGCGTCTCGGTCGTACCTAAGCGCTCTTATTTTTGAACCTATATTTGCTACGAAAACCATATTTTTATTAACAATTTTCAAATTGAAGAAATAAACCGCATTAGTAAGAAGAAGTTAAGAAGGTATTAAAGGAGTTAAAAAATAGAGTATGGATTTAAAATACATTTTTGCGCAATTTTTTGGAAAGCTTTATATATAATTTTGGTCAATTTTATCACTAAACCGAGCCGTTCCTCACAAACAGGCTCATTTCGAGATACCATATCTAAGTACCTATCTCAAAAATAACGAATTAATTTCAAATTTTAGATCCCTTACCACACAACTATATAAGAGCTCTTTCGCTTAGAATTGGATATACGCTTGCACAAATAAAAACTAAAATTCGAAACAAAAATTAAAAAAAAAAAAATAAGTTTGTACTATAAATCAAAAATAAAAAATTTTTTGTTTGCATACAATTTAAGTAGCAGATTTTATCATCTAAACAAAATCCAACATGTCATCTTCGTGTTTCAAAAAGCTAACTTATAGCTATATATACAAATTTTATTGTAAATTCTCTGCATTAATAAAATATCTCATATAAATTGGTATACCCACAACAGTTGTTAAAAGTTATGTATGAATTTATATATAATTACTGAAAAATTTAATATGCACAGTAATTAATATCATCATTTTTACCTTATTAAGTCCTCCAGGTTCGATACATTTTATGAGCAGAATTTTATGCCAAAAAATTTTACTTGTAAGGATTTAAGATGATATTTAAAAGAAAAAGACACTAATTACTGACTAAGCGTCAATTTATAAAAGCAATCACTTTAACCCATTACATATCTTACCCATTACACAAAATTAAAGTTGGTTACTGAAAATTGCGGATTTCACATATAGTTAACGATTTTAGGAATTCATTTCTCACGAATTATTCATCCAAATATTAAAATGTTACATATGAACCTTGATTGCATTTTAAAAGATCTGTCCAGCGATGACACACGGTGAAGTGAGCGCAGAAAACAATTTAATACAATAATACAATGTATTTAATGAATTAATATGGCGTCATTTATTTATTCATTTATTTCAAATAGAATCACCAACAGTTTACATATTAAAATTGTAAACTTACATATATCATTATCCATTTAAGAGATCTGTTTGTGAAATTACACCCTAAATCAATGACAGATGGCTGAGACAGGCGATTTATGGACAGACAGACGGACGGACATGTAGATATGACTAAACTATAAGTGTCCAGTTAAAGCTATTTGTTTACGGAATCCGAAAAATCTATAATCTTGCCGATAGTTACGTCTGTAATTATTATAGTAGTTTGAGAAAGTAATTAACAAGTACTTATGCCTAATAAAATCGATGAAAATCGATTAAAACTACGGTAACTAACCTCGTAGAATTTCTGAATAGTACTATTCATAATGGAAGTGTTTTTTCTAATAGTGGTACATGGGTATTGTTTTATTTTAACACTCACCATGTTGCAAATGTTTAAATATTATGTCATTTTTGAGTTTACTTTGACATTCAAAACAGAAAGACTATCTCTTTAGTTAATAATGTTACGAAGAATTCTTCAATAAATTCTTTGCGTTTTAATTGAATAATTCTGTGAAATAAACAGAATATTTTATTTTAATGGTTAATCTTAAAAATTTTCTAAACATAAAAGCGTTTGTATTTATTTTTTATACCTTCTAAGAATTCACTATAAAAGAATTAACAGTTCAATACAAAAGCGATTTAAAAAGGTCCAAATTTTTTATTGGTTACCTATTATTAGGAAAAAATGTGAAAAAATATATTTTTTTTAATAGTCTTAGATAGCAGAATCATCAAGATGGAGTGCCATATACATCAAAACGATCGAAAACGTGAGCAAAATGACATACTCAGAGTAGGTATATTTATTTGGTCCGTGGCGTATATTTATTTTATTTGCTCATCTTTTTGTGGTCACGACGCGCTCTCTCTCTCTCTACACAGAAAAAAAAAGAATTCTTATATCAATGCAAATTGTATTGGTCCAAAAATATGCGGTATTTGTATATTTTGAAAACTATATTTTCTATTTTATTTTAACTATATTTATAATTTTTTTTTTCTAGGTACGCAATAAACCCAATAAATTAATACAGGTTTCTATGAAGTACAGTGATCAAATAAAATGAAATGAAATATTCATTCCTTATTACATACTTAACTGTCTGAAAGTTGAGGACCATAAGCTGTTCCTGCATGGGGTACTAACAAAATTGACAATACCTATTGGATGTAAGAGGTAATTATGAATAAAAAACAGGTACCTATAAACCTTCCGTCAAGCTGCCAATGCACATTAAGAAGTTGTGTTTGTGTGCGTGGTGTTGGCTTAGGTGAATATCTGTTACATAGATACAATCTGTTATCATTTCCCTTAAAAACTACTTGACCGATTTCGATGCGGGTTTTCGTATTACATAAGTATCGCTTTAGAGCGAGTTCTTTGACATGTTTTAGGTACGGACAAAGGCCACCAGAGGGCGCTATAATAAATGTAATAACAATAATAATAATAATTATTATTATAAATATGTTTCACTAAAAAAACTACGATTTCGATGCGGTTTTTATATGGGCATCACCTCAGATATTTTACAGTTTTGGGCCCCAAGGGGCACTGCAGTTGATGTGTGTTTCCAAAATTATTCGGCCTAATCTTGATCCGGTTTTTGGTATAAAGTTTTTTGAAAACCCCATGGCCAAATGCCGTTAAAAAGTAAAAAAATATTAAAAATGTGGTTCTTTAAAAATAGGGAAGAAATTAATAAATGTAGGTATTTTACTCTATTATTGCCACAAACCAATATTTAAGATGTAAATAACCATCGTGCCTGGCCTCTAGATTACGGTAGATTGCATAGATAAACTTTAGTTATCGTAGCTAGCACGACGGTTAATTAACATCTTAAATATTGTTTTAGGTCGATTATAAAGTAATAGTAGAATCAGTAGATTGTTACACAAGGAGTGAAAGTGACCTATTTAGTAGAGTTGCACCGAAATTCGGTTCACATTTGGTACGACCGAAGTTCGGAAGGTTTTACCGAACTTCGTCTCCGGCCGCATTTCGATTTGATATGCCAGGATATACCGAATATCGGCCAAACTTCAGTAATTCCAATTATAAGCATAACTGCATTTAAATACTCAGTTCTCTGTTGTTTAGTTACCATTTTAATAATGTATTGTATTTTGAAGGTAAAAAGAATAAAAATAATCAATTTGAATTATGATAGCAAAACGTCAAATCACAAGCTGCAGGGTGATCGCAGGTGATGGGCGGGACGCGCGTGGCATGGCAAGCGACGGAACGAACACGAACCGACAAGATCATCGGATAAAAGCGCGCCAATTTAAACCGATGTTCGGCGGAACTTCGGCTTTGGCACATGTTTAAACCGAGCATTCGGCCGAAGCCGAACTTCTGCAGAAACCACATTCGGTGCATCTCTACTATTTAGGTACGAGATGGTTTGCCAATAATTCGAGTGCGTAATTAGGTCTTTCACCCGAGGTAAACATTCTGCTTATCATTACAAATATGAGGAAAGTAAAAAAAAACGCGTTTAATCCATATCTGAATCTGATGAACTCATTTTATACTAATATCTGTATATGTAAATAATCAGCAGTCGCCAAAACAATTGAAGATCGAATTGCCGCCTTCTCGCATTTTTTATTTTTCTTTTAGTGTGGCATTCTACCAGCCAGTACTTTTTATCATTGATCATGGTTAATTTTTAGCTCAAATCTATGTAAATTAAATAATTATTTAGTTAAAAGTATATTAAAAGTATAAAATCATATTACTAAATTGTTGATAATGTTTTTTATTAGAATTTTACGCCACGATTCAACAAAGTTGTTGTATACAAGTTGGGATTGGGACATGGCTTGCATAGTTTTTTTTTTTTAATTTATTTTACAGCAGGGAAAATCGTTTCACAGGGACGAAAACTACTACTTTCATCCCTATGATCTGGTATCTTCAAGCGTATTTTCCGTGTATGAAAAAGTTGGGATTGGGACAAGGCTTAAATAAACTGAATACCAAGAATAACCCTATTTTGTGGTATATCTATTGTAATGTACCTACCTACCATTGTAATGTACCCATAATATCAGTGAATTTCTGTGGTGAAAGGATGGGTGAAAGATATGACCCAATGGTATGAAATAGTCATTTGAAATGACAACTGTAAAAGAGCATTGTAATAAAAAAAAATTAAAAAAACATCTTTTATTAAATACTAAATATATAGCTGCAAAGAGCTGTATTATACTTCAATAGGTACTTACCTACATATTTCACCCAATCTATGATTTCACCATTATTAAGAATGTAATTGTAGGCAGCAGGCAACATGAATATTATTGAATAAAGGGTAGTTGACTATTTTTTTTTAACAATAATAATAAATAAGTTCCTAAAAATAATAACAGCGAAATAACTTAAAAAAATAAATAAGGAATAACGAAGAAGAATAAACAGTTATGTTTAAAATAATGTAACTTTTTTTCAAAATAAGGAAAGATAAACTTTTAATACCTTATAAAATTCCATTAGCTTGAACCGAATAAGTACCTATAGTTTTGTTTATAAATTTTGTCATCGTATAAAGTTTATTTTTATAGTTTTTTGATAAATATAACATTTTCAGTAAGAGTGAAATACCTTTCTTACTTACTTACTTACTTAGTGAAATACCTTTCTTAATTTATTATGCACGTAGGTAGGTACGCAAATACCAGGGTGAAAGGTTTGTGTGGCGTTGACTCTACGTAAATTATTACTACTTGGGTCGTAGCGCGTAAGTAAATAAAATTCTTGATATTAACAGTTCCATTTTCTACCTATCGTAAAGAAAAAAATCTATAACTTTTAATACCGACATACAATACAGATAGCTATCCATTCTAGAATCATATTTTATTATTACCTACATTGACATTTTAATACAATTACAAGAAAAATGTTTTGTTAAATATTTATAAAGCTGAATTAGTTCACATAAGTTGGAGAAGGGGAGGTGCCATTTGCTCGAAGTAAGCCAAGGCCGGAATGGTGGGGATAGCGTTTACACGTGTGACCCAGATAGCACGCGAACACCAACGGAATTGTACGAGCTTAACCGAGTTCGTGGGTACTGCTCACACTTTTAAGATCAATACTGAAATTGAGTCGGTCGGTCTCGTTCAGTCGTCGTGTCGTATTTTGTTTGTGGTAAAGTAGCCCTGCAGTGAGCCTACATGCCTTCCGTTTAGAGATGCTACAATCTTTTTTGAGCTACAACTCAGAGTCGAACAAGAGAGTCGACTCAACCACAATTTTGTAATCAACGAGCCAGTTTTATTTTAATTACTTGGGACGGGCTGAAAACTAACAAGTGGCATTTTGAGCTAGGTAGGTACCTACCTTTTCATTACAGGTCAACTGAAGTGAAATCGAAAATTTTTAATAAAAAATATGTGAAATTCTAAACTTTCCTAACTACTTCGTATTTTTATATAGTATGTATTTATCCAAACTTAATTAACTACCGACGCGCGGCCTGGTTTTGGTTTTATTTTTCTATATTATAGAATCTATCTACGTAGGTACCTTGACCGCATATTTGCTACCTACATCTTTTATTTTCGATGTATAGATGTGTTACATGACATCATTTTGACTATGCTTAACTGAGATATACTTGCCGTAGTACAAGTAGGTATATCCGTCTATTGAGAAAGTTGCACATTCAAGACATTAGCAAAACTGTCAATGTAATATCGCTTTGTGCTTAGTATTTTTATATGTGTAAATTATAAAAACACATACCTTTTTTTACAAAAAAATTCTGAGAGGTAGGTACTACAGCGTGCAGAGCTATCAAAAGTAAACATGGCTCATTTGACAGAAATTGAAAAATATAAATTGCGAAAACGTTATTCTCTAAAATATTTAACACACCTAAAGGTACATATTTCAACCTTTGGTTTTGGAGGATGAAAAAGGCATAAAGTTTCTTAGCTATTCAAAAAAAAATTGACATCCAAACTGAAACGGCAGGACAAAAAATGTGGGCCCTATGTTGTATTAAAGTTTTATAATTATACATCTTTTTGATCATTTTATGCAGATAGTGGCTATGATTGAAGTTTGAGCTCTTAATTGTTTACCTGCATGCTAACCATTATTTTTCACGGAGTAAAAGTGATTTTAATTTTACCAAACGGTTTAATATTCTTCAATGCTTGTTCGTTCTGTTTTATTTATTACGTTTCGTTTAAATGTGAATATTGAACGTAACTAAGGTATCAGCCGCTAACAACTACTAATGCAGAATGAAACAGTATCTAGTGTGCATGTGGTTCGCGCTCAATACTCAATACGGCGTATATCAAGTTCAGAAAGTGACAGTTATTTTGTCTGCATGTGTATTTCCACGCGGACAGAATACTACAGATTTAGGTCAGTAACCTAGGCTGTTACATCTCTCTCTCTAGATTTAGGACTGATTACAAAGAACGCGCATAGGTAGGTACCTAGTAATATTTCCAATTTTCATCTGTAGTTTTGTTAGTTCATTTAGCGTTACGACAGATCCCAATTGAAAGTGATAAGAATGGATTATTTTTTAATTTTGATGTCCTATTATCAAATGCGCGCTATTAGGTTAGTTCTAGAGTGAGCCATGAGGCGGCGGTGCGATCGCGTGAGCTAGTGCATCGATCGCTATTACATCACTCGCAGCAACCTTTCCTTGCGCGCGCAGTTCCCCCCTCCCTCGACTCACCCCACCGTCGCGGTGCGTTCCCCGCCCGTCGCAGCATTTCCACTCGAACCGTTCGCAACCACTTTGCTTCACTTCGCGTCGCTAGTCTATTCAGTCTGTTCAGTCAGCCATTCTCTCTCCAGTCGTCGGAGTGGTTGGACGGTTAACGGCTCCGGAAATAGTTTTGTGTTCGGTTAAAATTTTTGAACTTTTCAAGCCGCGTGAACAAACAGCTAGTGTTATAATAAGGAGTAGTAGTGAACAATAGTTTTAATTGTAGTGAATTATTAAGTCGCCGTACAAACTTTCGTGATTCTGGACATGTCTACTTTTTGCAACTTCCGCGATGTGGTTAAAGCCGCCATTTTGTTAATTTTTTATGGTTTACGACGTGATTACTAATTACTACCTGTGTGCGTATTTGTATAAATTTTGAAATAATTTCACACGACAAAGGGTTATTTGTGTCAATACTATTAATAATATTTTCCGTCATCAGGTTATGCAATGTCGTTATTTTTTTGTTCTACTATCGTCGAATTTAGTTCATGTTTCTTACAGGTTGGTTTCCGAGGAAAATTTAGAAAAGGACCTCGCTAAGTTGTGAATGTCTTCCGTGCCGGGGGGAGAATTTGGCTTGACTTTTTGTATTAGTCAGTCTTTTTCTCTCTCCTATACGGTTGGCATGCTATCGTCTGATTGAAACGTGTTTCCGGTCGAATAATAAGTCAACAATGGTCTCGAGTGTCTGCAGTGATACCGGAGATTGCGCAGCCTCTGTTATATATTGACTGCGAAATCACTGTGTTTTCTGCCATAGACATAAAACTAAGAAATGTTAACGTGCAATGACATTAAAATAGATCAACGAGCGACTGACGCATTGTCCATGATGAAACTTAGTTGCGCAGCGGGAATTGAGTAATTCGCGAGCGGATGTCGAATGCTGCCCCCGCGCCCTGCCACCGATTACTTGCAGCGCTTACTTCACATTGTGTCGACATATTCAATTCGGTGATTTCTTTGTGTGTACAGGAAAGAAGATGCTAAGCCGCTCACTCAGGACACCCAGAATTGGTTCGACATCATACGGCCACAAATCTTCAAAACTATTAAAATTTTTATGCTGGCGAATTTTTATGACTTAGATTTTACACTTGCTGTTGCGAAGTCTGAACTATATTAGAAATTTATATTTTTTTTAAATAAATATTTTATTTTATTATTGGTAATGTTTCGTTTTCCTATTTCGTCCTATAAATTTATCAACTTTTCCCGATCATCCTTCCTCGGGATAGTTTGAGCAAGGTGATTATGTTAGGCAGGCCTTGAATGACCCACCCCTATTTAGCCCCGCCTCCTCATCTATTCTCCAATGGAATTCGACGGACGGCCCGACCGATGCGTTCACAGTCAACCTACAAACAAAATTCCTGGAAACCACAAGTTTTTTCCTACAATGATAAATTGTCTTATATTTAAAGCAAGCGATAGTTCTTTTTTTACAGGTGCTTTTGCTTATTTATACTATTTACTTATGATTGGAATTTCTAATTAATATGTACAATAAACAAAAACATTATAAAAATATAACCTCAATAAAGTATCTATTTATTACATAAACAAATACATTTGAATTTTAGTAAGAACAAGAAGCAATGCATTTAAATGATTCTATAATGACGAATATGTAGTTGCGAATGTATTCTCAACATCCTACATCATAGTTGTTACTCCAGTAAATAGGCCTACTTTTAGGAAAACAATTGTTTTGATGTGATTAAGTGCATAGGTACCTACCTACCTACCTATCTAATAAATAACTTATGACTGGTGCAACAACTGTTCAAAAGAGAAATTATCAATTTGAATTGAATTATCACAGTGCAACTGCCGTAAGAACTCAGATAAGTCAAATAATGCGATAAATAGGGTCAGATTGTTTTATGAGGATATTGGAATATAAATTGAGCCTAAAATATATTTGGTAGGTACCTACTTATCAAAAGTCACGCGATAGTGTGTTTACAAGTAATAGTAAAAATTTTCGAGACATACCTACCTACCTAATAAAAACAAAAAAAAAAAACATCTAACTAGGTAGGTGCCTATATAAATTTTAAAACCAGGGTAGGTAATTATGTATATCAAATGCGCAAAAAAATTACGTTGCTTATCTATTTACGTACCTATTTACCTACTTCACAATTTGTTATAAAGACAAAATTCTCAAAAGTTTACTTTCATGTATGTTAAAGGGAAATTGGACTTAGTGTGAAAATAATAGAACGGATTTAATAGGTAATTTAACGGAGTCAGTAACTATAAACATCTTAAATGATTTGTGAATTTCTAGTTTTGCAAATAACGAAAAATTTCCGCGTCGTATGTAGGTAGGTACCTATATCTATGTGCTTCGTGGTAGATCGCGGCCAGTCGTAGGTACCGGAAGTACCTACTTACCCAGACTAACAAACAATTAATCAGCTACATAATTAAAAAATGATTGATATGTATTATATACATTCATCGATAGGTAGGTAGGTAGGTATGCACTAGCTAGACCGAACATAAGAAATAGGTATATTCATTTAGAAAAACAAATAATTAAAAATAAATTACCTACCTATAGGAAACACTTCAAATTATAACCGTACTGTATAATTGAACCGTAAAAGAACATAATTATTATTGGTCAGTAATAAGTTTCATACCTGTGAAAAACCGGCCAAGTGCGAGTCGGACTCGCGCACCGAGGGTTCCATACAAACCTGTAGGTAGGTAGGTAGGTATATAAGTAAAAATAAGTTTGACTTTGTTACAACTTAAAGGTATTATAGACCTGAGTATTTGATATGAATTTCAATTTAACACCTCTACGCGTTCATGAGGAAAGGGGTAGTAAGTTTAAAATTATTAAAAATATTTTTATTATAGGTATGATGTAACTAAAAATTTATGCTTTTTGCAATTTTTCCTTTATCTGACCTGTTAGACGTTGCTTTGTAACAAATTTCAAGATTCTAAGTTTACGGGAAGTAGGTAGGTACCCTGTAGGTTTTGATTAACTTGCGAGCGTAAAAAATTTGCAACATAAACGGTTGTATCTTTTGATTGCGTTGGCTTAAAAGTTTGATTTTTTCACAGCTCCAAGGGACAGTAGACCTGAATATTTGATATGAATTTCAGCTTGATAGAAAATAAAGATAGTTCCTTAGAAAAAGGGTCTTAACAAAGACAGACAGACGGACAACAAAGTGATCTTATAAGGGTTCCGTTTTTTTCTTTTTGAGGTTCAAAACCCTAAAAACTGTTAAAAAGTAATTTATAAAGTTCAAAAATATTCTTAATTAATATTGAATCTTGAACGGCTTGGCTCAAAAATATTAACCGGTTTGTAAATCGATTATTTAATTTTGAAATCTGTTTATCAGTGTGTATGCAGTTTTAAAGTAGGTAATCTCATGATGAACCGAAAAATCTATTATTTAAAAAAAATTATAAAACACTAAAATCCAAATCCGATAAATGTAAGATTTAATATCTAGTTGGAATACCAAATCGTCAAATGAATACCTATAAAACAAACAGTACAAGTGCAAATCGGACTCGCGTGAAGAGGGTTACGTACCTACTATAAATCACATTACCTACTAACTTTTCGTAAACTGAATCAAATTAAGGTTACAAGTTAAATTCGTAAATAATATAACCATTAAACCAGTTGTGCTTTGTAATTCTTAAATGTAAATGACGGGATTCCCGTTAAAAATTTCGTCCCCTATTTTATCCCCTTAAGGGTAAAATTTCCAAAAATCTTGTAACACTTTTCGACTCAAGGCCAAAAACCAATTTTTAAACATTTCACTTTCAAAATTTACAGAAGTCCCATGCAAACTTTCCCCCTATTATTTTGCCTTTTAGGTTGAACCAAAAATATTGAATTACGCCATTTTAGTTTATGGCCTAAAGTAGGTGTAAGTTAAAATTTTCATGTATTTAATTTCGAAATTTAACACAAGAGAATCTTAATTTTGTGTAGGTACATGTGCGCCTATTTACTGAATTGAGACAGTTAATTAGGGCAATAAGCTACTTAACCTTTATTTTTAAATTATCTTAAAATGTTTGTACCGAAAAATCTGAGAGCGAAATGTTTAAACTCGGATAAACTAAATAAAATTAGATACGACACGGCCTTATTAAAAAGTGTATCCGCAAAACCAAGCTCATTTGTGTAAAATAGCCGAGTTTACGCACGCATATACCTACCTACATCAAAACCAAGCTCACGCGCGTTCAGTAGATACCTATACATATCGGAAGACCGAGTCCTCTCTACCTGGTGACCAATTACAAAAAATCTCTTCATGTATATTGAAACCGTCTACGAATACCCACTTAACAAAAATCAAACACGAAGTCTGACTGACGTGACATTTCATCTATAGATGTTTAAAATAATTAATATTTTTATTAGAAAATGATTTCATTTCAGTTTACTCGGAAAACAAATCCTTGACAACAAAATAACAAAGCAAAATGACGTTATATGTCATGATAATGCTAACAAGTAGTAGGTTTTTGAAATTCGTCAAATAAATAAAACTTCCTAGTCCAGTAACGAGCTGCTTCTATTGTGTTTAATTTCATGGGATATTGGTCGTAAAACTTCTCTTAACAAAATAAAGTTATATGTTGGCATGCGCACAGCGTAGAATGTAACGTACCTACTTTAAAAAAAAATCGTAAATTTCAAAAATAATATAACAAAAATTTAAATATAATAAGAACGTAAGTAATAAAGGTTAAACAGTTATCATATTTTTATTATACCACGCATTTAAAAGTTAACTCGTGTTATAGTTCCAATCAAACTTTATGGCGGATCGGAATAGCGTGCTTGCGCAGGTTCAGTCTTAAGCCCTTCGCTCCACTGCGTCCCGCTACACTTAAAACTGGTCACTGCGACGCGGCTTGTGCCTGTGTTTGGATCCTCCATACAGTTTGATTGGAACTATACGCGTGGTATAGCTACCTAGCTAGGTACATTTCAGTACGTGCTAAAGAAATTTGTCATAAGAAAATAATAATTGGAAAGAGTTTATCTATAAATGACTGGTGTCGCGAGTTGTCCACACTTATTATTCTTCGATTCATTCACAACACGTAAAGTTAAGTAAGTTAAAGTTAATTAAGCTGTGATAGTGTGTCGTGACATTTCATCCATAATAATAACTCAACTTAAAAGTGTTGATATCGTTTTTAAATATTAAATCAATCTGGCATTGAAAACCTTGTGTTTTTGTGAATGAAATTCGATAATATCTGATATTTTATAAATTATAGTATTCACACATAATATCACATTCATATCATTCCACGCTGTCAAACACACTATTACAGCCAATGCATAGAGATACTGCGTCGTAACGACAAGAATGACAGTAAAGTATATACGCCACAGACTAAATCTCAACCACTTAATGTTTTGCCATATTCACTATACATGTAATTTAGTGTGAAGCACATATTGTTGCGAAATTTTTACTGGAAAATAGAGATTCTGAAATTACCTCCCTACGTTTCATGTGTAATTTAACAAAAATTCATCATCAGCCCATTTTACCCCACTGCAGGGGCTTAGGCCTACCCCAGAGAGAGGAGGGGGTTTAGAGCTTAAATCCATCACGCTACTCTACTGCGGGTTGGGGATTGTAACGACCGCCATCAATTGACAGCGTCCGGGACCGACTGCTTAACGTGCTCTCCGAGGCACTGAGTCAGTGATAGTTAATGTACTTAAGACAGAAGAACTCATTGGTACACGCCTGGATTCGAACCATGGCCCTATGGCCTTATAAATTTGAAACAGATTCGTTGCGCTCTGGGCTATCACGACACTAGCCAGAAAAATTCAACAAAAATTGTCTGTCTAATATCAATGTTCGATTTGCTCAGGTTTTCGATTGTTTCGAAGTATGAAGCGTTCCATCTTGATGATTATGCTATCTTGACGACCGCTTAGCCTGATGGGTAGCGAGCCTGCGTACGAAGCTGGAGGTCCCGGGTTCGAATCCTAGGTCGGGTCAGTATTTATATGATGAATACTGGTACTGGTATCGCGTCTTGGTTGTTATATGTATGTGGTGTCTTCACTTGGTACCCAAAACACAAGCTAATGCTTAATTTGGGGCCAAGACGTTGTTGTGATGTAGACGTTATTATTATTATTATTATCTATCTAAGATTGCGGCGACTTAGTAGACACATCGATATCGACTTACTTGCGGTCGAATCATATTCAGTGAGCATTGTATTCGATGGATATTAGCAGTTTTTAACTTCCCGCTATCCAAAGGAAGTTATTGATTTGGGTCCGATTTTCGAAAATCGAGTTTTCATCAGATCTCCACGTTTTGAGGTCCAAGGAAGCCATTCTGACCATTTTCGGCTGGACGTCCGTATGTGTGTATGTGTGTGTGTGTGTGTGTGTGTGTGTGTGTGTATAATTTTTTTTTTGTCCTACGATATCTTGAGAATTGATTGACTGATTAAAACCCGCGATACGGCGTTTGAAAGGGTTCATCGAGACTTAGATCTGATTAGATTTTGAAGTCAATCGGTCGAACTGTTTCAAAAATATAAAAAAATAAACCTCAAAAAAAGTGTTTAACGTTTTTTTTAAATAACATTGAGATTTTCCAACCAATCTACTTGAAACCTTATATACGTTTTTTGTACATAAAAAACTGCATCAATTGCCGCCAAAAATATCAAAATCAAACGAAGCGTTCAAGAAATATCGCAGTCAACAAATTTCCGAAAATAACTTTGAGATTTTACGACCAATAAGTTTTTGACTTCACACAAAAGTTTTGTGCTTACAAAATTGCATAGAATGCCGTAAACTGCATCAAAATCAAACGAAGCGTTCAAAAGATATCACGGTTCAAATATTTCCAAAATAACATTTTCTTTGATATGTCCCAGGTTTCTGAGCTTGAAGAACATTAAATGTATAGAAATAAACCACGAAAATCGATATTTTGAGTTCGAAGAGCTAAATATAGCTTTCTAATTTTCGAGCGCTTTCAACTCAAAAGTAGAGGGAAGTAGCAATTACAGTAATATTACGGTAATACGCACAGATCTTTGCCGCTGTGAAGTTATTTACATAATAATATATTAATATAACATAAATTGGAGAAGAAGGAATTACGTCGGATAGCTCGCCACTACTCGCTCGCTCGCGCGTGCGGCCACTACTTTCCTCGCTGCCCGCGCGGCGGCGATACCTGCGCATTGAGCATTCGCAGACAACTCAGAGCGGCAAAGATCCGTGCGTAGGACCTATTGTACTAACCTTACCTAACGCCAGCGCCACACCTTGATCACATCATTGGTAATGGTAATGGCTGATTAATTGGTGAAGCATACAAACGTTGGCTCTTATACTAGTTATGTCTCGTGAGAGCCAACGTGTCCGATACAGAAATTGAACTTGCTCTAAGCGTTTTCTAAAAATAAAATAAACTTGTTAAAAAAAGTTTGAAAATTCAATGACTTTTTCATTTGTCTTTGCGGATGACGATGGTGCAGATGAGAATGATATTCTCACTCGACAATATCGACATATGCTTTCATTACTTTGAGAATACCGACGCGCGACGACCAATATCCAATCTTCGCACCAACGTTGGGGCCAAGGCAAAAAACCTCGATCCACAGGTTGGACGAGTAAGTAGCATTGGGCTAACTTTGTGATGGGACCAACGTGTGGAGCCGGCGTTAGACTGTACTCGAAGTGTATATTTGATAGAAATAAAGAAATAAAAAAGGAGTATAAGCAAATATCAAATTGTTGTTCTATTTTTTGAATGAAATATAACCTGTGGTTTAGTTCTTAAATTATGATTCATTTTTTTTTCAAATAAAAGTCACTGTATTTCAAATTCAAAATCTGTATAACAATTTGTTATTTGGCTTTCAATTATTTTTAAAATCACGTCTATACTCAAATACGGAATACGGAGAAAATTCAATTAATTCGACTATGAGTTCCGCCGTGGCACTGACGCAACAGCGCATGCACCTCGTGATTTATTAAACGCTGTGTTCGGAAAAATAAGACTAAAAAACACACCCTGCATTTTCTGCAAACACAGCCGTTTTAGCAGTACAAATATTGACTTGCAAAATGGAAATTTCGAAATAAATCGTATACGTACCTATATTTATATAGGGGTAAATAGATATGTGAAATTTACAAAAAAATGCTAATACAAATAGAACCTTCTCAAGAACTTATATTGTAATACATTAAATTATTTGTTACTTATCGAAAAACGTAAAAATTATGTATATTTTCAATACAACAAACACTATTGACCTCTATTTGATGTTTATGATGCCAGAAGATTGACTGACTGAATCCAGCTTATCAGTTAATGGAAAAAATTGGGGTGGGTATAAGCCCTAGAGTAAAAAATTTGATACCAGCGTTTGGTTTTAATAGAGTCATAAATAGCGCTTCACAGCATCGAAAATATCAACCGTGAATTTGCGGGGTGAAGATCGGCGGGCGGATATTTTGCGGGGGTGAAAACTAAAGCGCGGGGACCTCGCGCACAGAAACTCGTCATCTTACACGAGCTAGCTAGAGTATGAGTGGTTACGATAAACGCAGAAAAGTCAACCGCCAATTTGCAGGGGTGAAGACCGGCGCACGAGGACCTCGCGCATTGAAACTTACCATCTTACAAGAGCTAGCTAGAATATGAGTGGTTAGATGGTAAACGCAAAAAAGAACATCTAGTAAAATCGTACTTTTATGGTATAAGCACAGTTTGTATAAGTCAGGCTCCTACCGCTAGTTTTAATTTTTTCATGAATTCGATCATTTTGTTTTATACAGCTCATCATGTAAAATTTGAAATAGTTATTTGTTCAGTACTATGTATTAACTAGAAAAATGAAGAATCGAAATTGATTTTCTTTAAATAACCTGTTTTAAAAATATATGTAAAATACTTTAAAAGTATTTCACCCACATCATTGAAATATAGTAGAACGAATCGACTTTCGTTTTATCTATTTTATATTGCTACGGCATGTTCTCGATAAGTAGGTATTCTCATAAAGTAGGACAAAATAATAATCACTTAATAGAATTTGTCTGAATTCCTTATTGATTTACATCAACACGAAGATGAATTGAAAGAAGGCGCTGGATGGATATGATAGGAGAAAACAAATGTAAACGAGGTAGAAAGTAATATACCTAACAGATGTAATGAAAGAGAAATAATCGGTGAAGGGCCTGATTTCCCACTGATTTGACCTACTGGTAGGACCGCTATACCACGTAAGCGTAAAATGATCTGGAACGTGGTCGACTTCAAAATGAATTTTACTTAAATGAAGAAAAAATGTTAGTATACTATGTAATCCAGTCCAGTAGGACCAGGGGTACATAGTGGTATACCGTGGTCGTACCAGTAGGTAAAATCGGTGGACCACGGGCCCTTCACCAAATAATCAACCGGAAAGATGTAAACAAGCTCGTTGTGAAAGTATAGAATTGCAATGAGGAAGTAGATGATAAAGAATAAGTAAAATACATGGACGACAAGAAAAATGACTTCAAAGTGGAGATTGAAGAAAATATCAAAGAAGAGGAGGAAAGCGAGCCGCTTAAATAGTAGAAGTTATCTTTGTATTTTAACGTGAAGAAGCATATAATGAAAATCAAAGGGTAAGAAAAGTCATTCGGGTTGGCAGAGTTCAAGATCAACATGCAGGAGCAGATTAGAGTCCAAGTAATTGAGGATGATTTAAGATATGAACACTGAAAGAAGGGTAATTAATTTTTTCGTTTCTTTATTTATGAATAATTTATATTTTCAGAGATAATCTCCTATTGTTTATACCTCTTGTACCTAATATTTCCTTGCAGTTTGGCTGACGTGAGAAAATTATCTACCAAGATGCTGCATAGTGTATAAGTATGGCTGACTGACCGATTGGCCGAGTAGACCCTAGCTACAGAACCAACAGTCGCGGGTTCGACAACCGCTTAGCCTAGTGGGTAGTGACCCTGCCTACGAAGTTGGAGGTCCCGGGTTCGAATCCCAGGTCGGGTCAGTATTTATATGATAAATATTGATACTGGTACCGGGTCTTGATTGTTATATGTGGTGTCTTCGCTTGGTACCCAAAACACAAGCTAATGCTTAGTTTGGGGCCTAGACGTTATTATGGTGATGTATACGTTTTTATTATTACAGACCTGACTATACAAAGAGGTAACGCTGCCAGGCTTCTGGGTATTTTTTAGATAACCGCCGATATTTAGAGGCCACAGATAATTTTTTAAATGAAATATTTTATTTGTAACGTTATTTTTTTTATGTCATTGGTTGCATTACTTGTATGTATATATTAATAACTTATATTTATTATAATGGATGTTGATCACAATTTTAATAATAGTAATATTGAATACATTTAATATGATAAGTGCGAAAAAATAAATAAAATGACTGGGACGCTGTTAAATTATCTGTCCAATACACAATTCTTGTTTATCCAAAACTTTTGATGAATATGTGTAAATATGGTATATTATTACACCTAAGAGCGTTGTGACGTCGTGAATTTGCCATACTCAAAATATTTATTATTATGAATTAATTTATCAGATTATTTTTGTACTGAGAATAATTTATCCTTGTATTTAAAAGGAATTGCGAATCCTTTAGCTAGAATTACTCATTAAAACCCATCCGGCGTACAAACGAGTAAAGCGTTTCCTGCTATTACTGTGCTGTTACCGCAAAATGAGTTTTATTAATATTATGACGTCAGAAACGAGTACATCATAAAATTAGATAAGACTAAGATATAGACTGCATGAACTGAATCACTTGCGCAAACTCCTCCGGCAATTTTATTAATATTATATTTGCAATGGGAACAGTGCGAACGAGACAATAGGTTCTGGTTTGAGACTCTCACTTGGCACACTTCTTCAGATTTTATTGTTACTGACCAAACCTGTCGTCGATATAGCCAAAGCGATCAGCAAGCTGAAGTGGCAATGAGCCGGTGACATTTGCCATAGAACTGATAACCGATGGGGTAGACGAGTTCTCGAATGGAGGCCACGTACCGAAAAGCGAAGCGTTGGACGCCCCCCGGCCAGGTGGACAGATGACCTAAAGCACCATACCGGGGGTAGTTGGATGCGAAAGGCGGAGGACCGTGTGTGGTGGCGAGCCTTGGGACACGGGCTGATGATGATGGTGATGATGACCAACCTGACTAGCACTTTTACTGCCACACAATATGATTTTCTTTGGTGATCCCTTTGAAATATTCAGTACTGTTTGGGTAATAAATCCATAACCATAAGGAAAATATAACCTACAATCGATTATGTCGAACATAGTTTACGATAATTGATAACTATCGATAGTATCGCAGACAGACAGTATAAATTTGACAGGAGCGTTTGGTTTTAATAGAGTCGTAAATGTCACTTCACTGTATCGAAGTGACATTGCGCAATTTTGCGAGGTTGAAGACCGGTGCGCGGAAATTTCACGGCGGTGAAGACCTGGCGCGCGGAGACTTCCCGCACTGAAACTCGAACTGAAACTCGCCATCTTGCACCAGTAGCTAAAGTATGAGTGGTAGATAGTAAATACAGATTCGTACTGCATCCACTAGTTCACACATACAGAACTCCACCACCACATAGAGAACACAAAGAATGTAGGTATTCGCGCATGTGCTACTTTTTTAATGTTAACAGCTGATTATTCTTAAAACCTATATTTAGATATTAATTATAGATCTTTTTTACCTTATTCGATTATTTATTTGTTTAATTGTGTGTGTTTATTACACACACACACTAATTAATGAATAGCTGCGCATAATAAAAACACCTATAATCTTCTTGCATCACACAGGGTAACAGAAAAGACATTTTGATTGCCTGTATTAAGAGTTGTCAATGAGCAGATCATCTCCGTTTATAATTTCTTTAACATTATTCTCTTGGTGCCGTTAAATAAAAAAAGCAATGACATTCAATATAAAGTACCTATTGTGATTGCAAAACGTAAGTAAGTATATACTTTCACAGACGCTTCTTGATTCCTTGACACTCAGCCTGTCTATCATTTTCTTTCGTCAAGCTCGTTCGGCTGTTTAGATGTAAACATTTTCGGGACTTATCTTCTTCCTCGGGAACCAAACTATCTCTTTACCAAATTACATTAAAATCAGTGTCGTGATAGCCCAGAGCGCAACGAACCTGTCTCAAATTTATAAGGCCATAGGGCCATGGTTCGAATCCGGACGTGTACCAATGAGTTTAATGGACTTAAGTACATTAACTATCACTGACTCCGTACCTCGGAGAGCACGTTAAGCAGTCGGTCCCGGGCGCTGTCAATAGATGGCGGTCGTTACAATCCCAAACCCGCAGTGGAGTAGCGTGGTGGATTTAAGCTCCAAACCCCCTCCTTCCTCTGGGCGAGGCCTAAGCCCCTGCAGTGGGGTAAAATGGGCTGATGATGATTAAAATCGGTACTGCGGTTTAATGAAAACGAGTTCTTTCTTGAGAACAACATGTATTTTTCCATACATTCCCCCCCCCCTCTCTCTCTCACTCTCACTCACATACGAACATTGCAAATTATGTAAAAGCAGTTGATATTTATGATGATGGATCCAAATCAGAACATTAGCGTGTTGATAGCGCGAGTAAGTTGAATACAAGGCTCTGGTAGAACTAAAATTAGCAACCGAAGCAACATTAGCAAAAGCTTAGAGCAAACTTAATTTAAAGCAACATTGTATAAAAGTTATAAAGTAAAATGAAACAGTAGGTTTATATTCCTTATCTTATCGGTTTATATTACTTCCACGAAAAACGTCGCCGGTTGATTTCCCATGGTGTGGGCTTATATAAGTTACAAGTGTCCAGTCGTAAGTGAATTTCATGAATTATATCTGTCCAATTCAGAAACTTCGAATTAGACCCAGTTTGGATAAAATATAAATATCCCTTGTCCTATTCGATTGTGACACTGGGATTAAAAGAAAGGGACAAATCATACTTTAACTAAATTTCATCTAAATCAAGGTTTCGAATTGGACGATAGGAAAGCAAAATAACCTACCACTACATTGAATGTTCTTCTTGTAGATCTAAGTATGAAAATATGAATGCTTTTCGACCCTAAGAAGTGTTTTTTTTTTCTAAATTCAAATGCGACCAACTTATTAGGTATAGCTTATACGCACACCTAACCTATCTAATAAAAAAAGTAACAACAAAATCGGACAAGACTGAAAAATTATGCCTGAACATACATAAAAAAATATAACGTATATACAGACTAACGGAAACCTCCCCCTTTTTTTATGTCGGTTAAAAATGGACATACCTAACAGTTTATAGATATTTTGCAACATGATAATTGTTCAAATATAAATTCATAACTTAAAATTCCTTGTTCCATTTGCTTATTATTGCCTGTTATATGTACTAGTAGGACTGTCATAAGAAAATTATTATATTGTATGGGCATTGGACCTACTGATCGAGTAGTACAGTCAATGTTATGGTTTCCATGAATCCGAACCAATAGGTTTCGAGATACCAAGGGCCCATTTTAAGTATGGTATTAAACTAGTAATATTAGTGTGTTGTTATGAAATCCCAAGCAAAATATTAGTCTACGGACTGGCCTCCCAGACGGGTTATTAGTAGCGGAAACTCATTGGAATTCTATGCAACATTAATAGCTTTGTAGGTACGATTGACAGAAAATCTAAAAGGCTGACTTGTAACAGGCAGTCCAAGGAATAGGCGGACGGATGGACACGAGTAAAGGCTCAAACTTTACAAAACTAAATGTATTTTGACTCGTGTATCTTGACTCAGGGAGTCGTGATAGCTCAAAGGGAGTTGTGATAGCCCAAAGCGCAACGAACCTGTCTCGAATTTATAAGGCCATAGGGCCATGGTTTGAATCCGGGCGCGTACCAATGAGTTTTTCTGACTTAAGTACATAACTATCACTGGCTTTGAAGAGCACGTTAAGCAGTCGGTCCCGGACGCTGTCAATAGATGGCGGACGTTACAATCCCCAACCCGCAGTGGAGCAGCGTGGTGGATTTAAGCTCCAAGCCCCCCTCCCCCTGGGGGAGGCCTAAGCCCCTGCAGTGGGGTAAAAAATTGGCTGATGAAGTGAAGTAAAGTATTTTGACGTTTCATACATTACATTTGTTGAGAGATGAAATAGTAAAATGTTTTAATCTAACCGCTTGTTTGAACAAGTTCAACATATATCTTGTACGTATTCTTGACCAAAGTCTAGATACAGCGGACCTTATATAAACATGTTCCAGCAATTTAAAAAAAGAGTACAAAAGACGGAAAAAATGCGTCCTTATTAGGATTTTCATGTTATTAAAGCTTTGTTAACTTTAACGCAGCTTGTCCAAAGCATGTTCTGTAGAAAATTTCAGAATTTACTAGCCTCAACTGAACTTGCATTATGAACTCGTCGTTTTTTAATCGAGCCCTATGAATTTTTTTTGATATTTTATAAATTATGTTTGCAAAATAACGATATTTTTATTTTTATAGTAACTACCAAAACTATTGAATTCCATTACTACTGTTATAATAGTGGATATAGAAATGAATAGTTTTAGTATTTATGGTCATAATATATTAATTCTTGTTTTTTCCTTAATCTACTCAGTCGGCTTAGAGTGAAACCTATCGTTCCTGCTTAATACGAATCACAAAAAAAAATTGCACATTTCCGTTATTTTTAGAAACCAGTCTGGCATCTCGAAGTAGTCTGGAGGGACGGTTAAATGACGTTTAGAGGTGAAACTGGCGTGAAAGAGAGAACCAATCACAGCGCTTTAAGCCAAATAAGACAGGAGAACAGCAAAATTCTTGCGTGTCAATTTTAATAGCACTCCAAGCGTTTGCGCTTGTTTAGCTACTTCGATGTTTTAACTAACATCTATATAGGACTTACTGGTATTATCTGCGTCAGTATTCAACTAGTAAGTAAAACGATTTAATAAGTTTATAAAAATGATACAATTTATCACCGTGCAGGTGATATCGAAATACATTTATTTCTCTTAGTCTCCAGTTATTAAGTACCTATTTTTATGCTATTTCGATTCTTATTAGTATGTAAAAACTCCGTCAACTCGCGTTGGAGCAGTGTGGTGGATTTAAACTTCAAAAACCCCACATCTTGAGGGGAGGCCTAAGCTCCTGCAGTGGGTTATAAAAAGGGCTGATGGAATGGAATGGAATGTAAAAACTGTAATTAATAAAAATACATTAGTACAAACTATCTTACAAAGGCTCGTATATAATCGAGTAGTACTGTCATTTGGGATCTTAAAAAAAAAATTATTATGAGTACCAAACTTAATAGGTAGCTGACTAATACCCAGTTTTATTAATGCCAGCCTATTAATATACTTGTAAGCCTCTTTATAAATAATATTCGCATCATGTTAATTTATTTAAAACTTAATTTCTTTATAAGCAGGTATTATACATTATACTTAAGGTGAACAAAAAAATAAGAAACTAACGATTATGAATATGCAAATGAGTATATAGTATTATAATTTGGATGAGAAAAAAAACACATTAAATTTAGCTATTTTATAAAGATTCATTTAAAATGGAGAAGAACATACAATAAAAAAAACTTTCATGTCATTTATTTTTATGCAATCTTATTTATTATACAGGCTGTTACAAAGGTTGTGACAGAACGATGGAACAATATTTCAGTTCTACTCATACAGTTTTTTTTTTAATTTTAATTAAAATTGAATAATTATAAATATTCCATTCTATGGTTCGGAAATCGCATTGCATTAAACTAACTAATAAACTAACAACTAACTGCCTTATTCATAAACGTTTTACAAATAGTACACTTATAAACGTTTCATTTTTAAATTCGTACAAAGAGTGAACGTTCTTGTTTAGAATTACTTCTCAACAAGTCTTCAAAAAGTTACTTCAGTTATAATAAATACAAGAGCAAGTACTACTAGTCAAAAAAGGAAAAAGCCTTGAAATACTGAAGCATCTCGTTTCTTCATTCTTAGACGTACAGCAATGATGGGTCCTGTACAAAGGTCGTCGTATGCTACACCAACCACCCTGCGGGCAACCCCACCCGTACACATTAGTAAGTACTAAAATTATAGAAGAACTAAAGCAAGTTTCCATTTTGTGGGGTGCCTCCGCTTTCTTTTCTATCTAAAGGAAACCTCTGGAAGTGACAAATTTCAACCTCTGAGTTTTTACTCTTGTCTTTACATTTGTCTTGGTTTTACATGTCTTTAGGCAAGCCGGTAAGTCTCAGTATAAGTAGGTACAACACATATTTGTGGCACGCGCTTTCACATATTTTAATGCTGCTCGGGCTTCTCCTTGCACAAACCTCAAAAGTATTTTTATATATGAAAACTAATCATTACATATTATAAAATGAAGTCTCCCGCCGCATCTGTCTGTCTGTCTGAACGCGA
Organism: Luffia ferchaultella; assembly: GCA_949709985.1. Lineage (NCBI taxonomy): Eukaryota > Metazoa > Arthropoda > Insecta > Lepidoptera > Psychidae > Luffia > Luffia ferchaultella. The sequence goes on along the minus strand of CATIXC010000001.1, from coordinate 34,318 downwards.
TAAACTCAAAAACTACCAAACGGATTGGCATATTATTGACACAAATCGACAGAGTGATTCAAGAGGAAGGTTTACGTATATAATTTATTAATGTTTTATGGAAATTTTTTGAAATATGACGAGAAGAAGCCGGAAAAAAAAACGAACCGGCTGGGAGCTTTCATCTAAAACGCTGGCTAATTCCGTTGAGGTATAACAAAATTAAGTATGGAGGAATTGTGTTCCTTTTATAGGATTTAAGAAAAGTCCGCGATAGCATATGTCTATCTTTTATGGACAACGTACTATACCTTTTTTTATGTTTAAAAAAAATCTGTTATATGATGAGGTAATTAAAAAGCAATTTATACGAATACAGTATTAATCCTTATCAAATTAAGTACGTTATTTACTTTCAGCATTTCATGCATGTTATAATTGCCCTTTACACCATACAATTTCATTTAATATCTTAGCAGTCATCGAAGTATTAAAACTATAGCGCGACAAAATAAATTCGCTATTTGCCTATGTTCGTTATCTTCTTACTTCTAAACCACGTAATGGAGATCGATACGGTTTTCAGTAATTCAGTATTTAGTAATATATTATAATATTTTGTAATATTTATTAAAAGGCTGAAGAGTTTGTTTGTTATAGGCCATATATATATAAAATCGAAGTGCATGTCTATTCGAGCAGATCTTCAATCGGCTTAACCGATTTTGATGAAACTTTACAGATGTAGAAAGGATGTAGTCAAAAGTGACATACACAATTTTTGAATGGTGTCTGTACGTACATCTGTCTATTCGAGCTAATTTTCAAAACGGCTAAACCGATTTTAAGGAAACTTCACAAGTATGAAAAAAAGGTGGTCATAACTAACATACGTAACTTTTTATCCGTCTGTCTGTCTATACGTGTATCTGTCTATTCGAGCTAATTTCCAAAACGGCTGAACCGATTTTAAGAAACTTCAAAGGTATGAAAAGAAGGTGGTCAAAAGTGACATTCTTTACTTTTTGTCCGTCTGTCTGTCTGTACGTGTATCTGTCTATTCGGGCTAATCTCCAAAACGGCTAAACAGAATTTAAGGAAACTTTGCGGACGGGAAAGAAGGTTATCTCTTGATAACCTTCTTTCCCGTCCGCAAAGTTTCCGCACTCTTGTGACATAAGCTACTTTTTGTGTTTGTTTGTCTGTCTATTTGTCTGTCGTTTGTCCTCACTGATCTATCAACGTACAATCGATACTACTAATTCTAGGAAGCTTAAATTTGGAACATAGTTTTATTTTATAACGTGAGCATTAATTTGTCAAGAAAAGCTTTTTTAGAAATTTCAAACGTGTTTCAGACGTGTTTCAGGGGTTTTGGATTTTCACATTTTAAGGGTGGGAAATGGGAGGTGAAAAATTGTATCGGTTTTTTTAAAGGGTGGGCGGGGAGTGAAGACTGAAAGTTTGAATGGGTGTATCCAATATTGGTTCCAGCAAAAAGTACGTATAAACTATCTCGAACGTTAATATTACCTATAATTCAATATAATTCCCCCAAAAATATTTTATCGTCGTCAGTGTAATTTATTACATGCTTACTTTTAGTAACAGTTTAATTTTTTTTTGTGCTCTGTAATATGTCATTGAAATATTATGAAAATAATTTTAAGAAATGACAGAAAGTCAATGTATATTGTAGGTATGTACATATTACGTTATGATGTGTCTAACGGCTGTGCTTTAATGCCAGTGAGTGGGACAAGGCGAACGCTCATTCCACGCCCGGCCCTGTTCAGTTTAGAAACCGTGCGATTTGGCAATGCCAAAAAAGACCCACTCACTCGTGGCCCGGTTCAACGTCGACTTTCACTTCGTAGGCACTCGTGAAAAAATGCACCTTTCTAACAACTTGGCCGACGAAACTATTGTGTCGCAAGACGATTTCTATAGCGTTGAACTCAAAATCTATTTAACTTTACATGATTGGAAGCGATTTCGTCGGCTAAAGATACGTATTAGAAGTACCTAATAAACTTACTTACCTGATTCTATAAAAATATTCTGTTAGTGAAAGTAAAAGTTTTAGTAATCTATACTATTACGAAGACTTATTAAATTAATAATTTATAATAAATAGAGCTTTTGGTAATAGTAAAAGTAATTCATCAGACAAATATAGGTAGATAGGTATACAATTAATTCTAACAATGAGTAGAATTTCCGTTAAATTTATTTCAAATTAATATATCATTAAACTTTAAAGTAGTACTTACACATACACATTACATAAAGTACACTGGAAGTAGATTTTAACCATTTGTGGTTAGTCCATAGAGCAAATAAATATGTCGAATTCGAGCGTATTCGTGCTTTTATGAGTTTATAGCCGTTAATTATTAATTAATAGAGTAGAATGTGAAATTTTTTTTTACAATTACGGCATTTTTCTAGATTGTTAATCAAAGTCGGTGAAATTGTGTTTAAACGCATGCGGAATTATGCTGCAAATATATTCCATTCTTTTCACTTTTGTCGCCCTGAGAAAAGTGTTCATCTATCAGTCGAGCAATGGATGACCCCCATAATAAAAAATGAGGAACACGAAGAGGAAAAAATATGCCTTAGCGGAAATTATGGTTCCTGTAACGTCTATACTTATAAGCCGTGGTTTTTGTTCCTCGGTTTCCTCGTATTTATGATGATCTCGATCATCAATTGCTCTACTGATAGTGAAACCATCATAATAAAATCTGAATTCACTATAGTAGGAATACAATCTATATTTCATTAAAGTATATACGCTATGAAAATATTTTCATGCTAAGTATTGGTTTTGATTTGTTAAAAACACTTTCAAGTTTGTCTACAACCATTGTTGCAAGTTCTTTTTTTTTAGGCATCACACTAGCGTCGGAAAGAAATGTGGACTGAACGTATATTCTGCGAAACCTACCTCACACTATAATTATGTTACTTAGGTATAATCGATCCTCTGCAGCTCAAGGTCAACCTTCGTGCGTTAGACAGTTAAATTACCTCGACTCCAATAGAAGGAAATAAACTCAATGTCAGATGGCCTTGTTGGTTGTTTATAATTAAAGGCTCTATTTTTTCTCCTTGCGATGAAGCCATGTGATTAATAGGTACTGACTGGATCAAAGTACCTATTATACAAACTAATAGTATTATAACCGCCGAATAAATGTAAATTGACAATTTACAGTATTAAAATAAAATCAGAAAATGGGATATCTGATTCTGGATTTTAAGTGTGTGTGTAAGGATGTGTAATAATTTTTTCATGGGTAGGTATTTTGCAAGTACGAAGAGGTACCAAATTTTTAGTAGGCGCGTTTTGAAGTCATCAAGTTTTACCATAGTGTATTAACTATGCAATGCAATACCACCTATGCGAGCGCATCTTGGAACCTAAAATTAAAAAATAGTAATAAAGTAAAAAAAAAGTATTAACATGTATATTATACCCGCTATATTTAGTATTAAAACTTGAGTAATAAACATATAGGCCAAATTAATTGTTTATTATATAACGTAGGCAAGTACCTATTAGAAAGGATTTTTAAAATTTGATTCCTATGAAGGTGAAAAGGAGTCGTAAAATTTGTATGGAGGACGTAGGTATATATAAAGCGAGTACTAACTGAAAGATCTTGCACAAACATTCTACTAAATAAATTATGAAACCCGTGTTTTGATAAATTTTAAAATTTGATGTGTAACTACGTACAAAACATTTTAAATATTTTAACGATGCAAAGTCCATCCAAATCTATATAGTTGAAATTTTGTAGGAACGTTTTTTTTACAATATATATTTTTTTAAATTTAAATATAAGATTGTGAAAAGAAGTATTAAAATGTGTATATGCCAACGCACCACCCAAACCGGTGGTGCATCTAAATACGTAAATTGTTGCACAGACAATTCTTACATAACGTAGGCATTCAGTAAAAAGGGTTTTTCAAAAATCAACTACTAAGAAGGTACATGAAGTTTGTTGAAGTTTGTATGGAGAAATATAGAAATAAAGCTATAATTTACTGAAATCAGGCGCAAATAATGTAACCAACAAATAATTAAAAATGTTAAATTTATATACCTACCTATCTATGCATAGCTCCAATCTCTTCTAAAATTTTGCATCGGCTCAAGACGTAGGTAGTCATTAAGACAGGATTTTTCAAAGATAGCCCCTTAGATATCACTACAAATCATAAAATAAAGTCCCCCGCCACGTCTGTCTGTCTGTCTGAACGCGATAAACTCAAAAACAACCGAACGGGTTGGCATATTATTGGCACTAATTGACGGAGTGATTCAAGAGGAAGGTTTACGTGTATAATTTATCAATGTTTTGTGCAAATTTGTTGAAATATGACGACTATTGTTGAAGAAGTCGGAAAAAAATCAAGCCGGCTGGGATTTTTCATCGAAAACGCTGCCTAAGGAATTGTGTCTCTTTCATAGGACTAAAGAAAAGTTCGCGCTGGTATATGTCTTTTTTTATGGATAGCTTACTATACCCATTTTTATGTTTAAAAAGATGGTGTCATATGATGAGGTAATTTGAAAGCAATTTATACGGATACAGTATTAATCCTTATCAAATTAAATACGTTATTTATCTTTAGTATTTTATGCACATTATGATTGCCCTTTACAGTATACAATTTAAATTAATATCTTAGAAGCAATCGCGAAATATATATATCGCGCGACCAGCCGGGCGGCCATACGGGACGACTTAGGTTAGGTTATATGTAATTATTCTTTACTTTTTCATATATTTATAGAATTGTAAATAAAATACTTAAAAATACTCTAAATAGGAAGAACTTACGTCATATTTAAAGTTGATTAAGTCCAATTCACATGTTCGACGCAACAAGCTGATATGACACTGCGACAGAAAAACATTACGGCTTATATGCTCTGCTACCCGTGCGAAGCCGGGGCGGGTCGCTAATAAAATCTAAAGTTGAAAGTTAGTAGTAATTTAAAACAACCCAAAACTACGTTTATCTATGTGTGCATACCATTTTCCTACTATCATCGTCAATATTAACACACGAAACCTCACTAACCTAACTTAGAAAACTCACGCATTTGTTATCATGACATAAAAAGCCATAAAAACTACGTATTGTCACCTATATCACTCGGATGAAGGACGTGCTAGTTTGTAACAAATGACGCATTATAATTACATAAGACGTGTAACTAAAGTAAAATTATTGAGCTGTCGTTGAAGCAGATATGATAACAGACTAACCAACTATAAATAGTCCATCGAGATATGGGGAGATGTTCCCCTATTGGTCACTGAATTACTTAGGTTTAGCAATAATTAAGTGATTTCACTCTTAATATTATTTTTGTATAACCACGTTAGAAACTATAATCCTGAATTTTTTTGAGCGTTTCGTATAATATTTAAGTTTGTTTCGAGCCAATTCAAACATAACCGAAACAGGGCGCGGAGACGGAGGAAGTATTATTATTTATTAAAACATAAGTCAGCATTTATTTATTCAAAAATATTCGCTAAAAATTATTGTGCATTCTATTGATTTTTCGGAGATTGTGTATATTAGTTCTTATAAGTGCTGGGAGATTATTCAATAATTGAACGATCCCATAACGCGTTACATGCGAAGGAATATATTGAAATCCTTGATTGGTAGTGGAAAGTAGATGATATTCGGTAGCTTGTTAGTTAAGGATTAAACGTTCAATAAAGGTTTCACCGTACGCACTTTGACACCTAGCTACAAAAGCGATTGCAGCAGCCTGTCCGGAGCGTGTCGTGCTTGCTTGCTTACGCAACAACGTGTCGAGCCAACGCCGAAATTCGTGAGCCCGTGTCATCGTACTGAAGTAACCCAGATACGAAATTTCGATAATAGTCAGTCGCTTCCTCCGGTCGCCCGGTCGGCTGTTTGCCGTGCCGCTGTGTGATTTAGCGTTAAAATACTGCAGTGCAATGATATACTTTTTTAAATTTCAAAATCTCATTAAACTGTAAACACGAACAGTTTCCATTTAGTCGCCAAACGACATGACTGTTTCATATTTTATGTATACGTCAAAGTATTTTCCACATTTAATACACGCAGAAACCAATTGCCAAAATATGTTTGGTGGCGGTCTTTACCTGAAAATCTATTTTTCATTTCTCATACTCAGAAAGTTCGCTTGAAGTTACCCGATCAGAGAGATGAAAACACTACTTTCTCTCCCTGGGAAACGATTTTCCCTGCTGACAAAAAATAAAAAACAAAACTATGTAAGCGATGTCCCTATTTTTTATACAGCAACTCTTTTGAATCAGGGCATAAAATTGTAATAAAATTATCAACTATTTTGTAATATGACCTTATATTTTTAATTTACTTTTAAATAAATTATCATTTAATTTACAAAGATTTTCCATCATCAATGATAAAAAAGTACTGGCTGGTAGAATGCCACAGTAAAAGAAACACAAGGCGAGAAAGCGGCAAGTCGATCTTCAGTTGTTTTGTCGAGTGCTGATTATTTATATACCGATATTTGTATAAAATGAGTTCATCAGATTCAGATATGGATTTAACACCTCGTTTCCACCATGTATAATACACTGTATGCTACAGTGATACAATATGGATATGACAGTATAATACAGTGTATTATACTTGGTGGAAACAAGGTGTAAGGCCTCTTTTTTTTACTTTGCTCATATTCGTAATGAAAAGCAGAATGTTTACCTTGGGTGAAAGATCTATTTAGGAACTATTGCTTGTGCCTAAATAGGGCATTCCTTGTTTAACAATCCACTATTCTTACAAAAAAAAATATGATTTATAATTTTTTATTGTCCCCGTCTACAGTATCATAAACAACATTAAAGTTCATTTATATGATAGTGTATTTTATTTACTTTCTATAGATTTCCATAGATATAGATTATAGTACTTCATAATACACATGACATATATTGCCGCACAACTATTTTCTTAGATTATAAAAAAAAAATACTTAACTGGAAAAAAAAACAAGTTCTATATATTACGGGACTTGTTTTTTTTTCTAAGTATTTATTTTTTACGCAGTCGAGTTTTTTTTATTATGTTATTCTATTTTTTTTATTTAATTTAATAAAAGTGTGATCTCTAGTGTTTTTATGGGGCTTAGGCTTAGGACTACACAAGCCAGATTTTCTTAAGGATATGTAAGCTAATTGTTCATAACGGACCGATCCAGTGAAGTTTTTTATTTTGTAGTTTGTGTCAAAATGGTAGCATGAAACCATCAATTTCATGAAAATGATATACTTCTTCATTCGCCGTCTCTTTTTGCTTCCTAGACGTCAAATTCAAAATAGCCACTCCAACAACCAAAACGAGCTATGTTTAGGCCACAGTACATGCCAAAGAAATATACCTACATACATAGGTACGCTCAAAAAACATTACCCTCCTCCGTCGCACTGCTAAAAGACGCTCGATAGCGCTTACTTGATGCATTTACATTTCTTGCATATTTTACATTTAAAACTGAGTTTTATGATTGAGATCATACGGTTGAAATTTCTATATAGACTGTAAATACAACATTCTTTCATTATTTTATAGCACGCAAATAGAGATAGAATTGTATACACCTCCTTGAACACTTTTAGCGGCAATTTTTACAAGCAACTGTGCATCTTCCCTAATTTGTATATCGATGTTTTAACTAATATATCTACCCTACGTAAAATAGGAAATAATAATTACTGTTTTAATTGTTCTGTTTCGATGTTTATAATTATGGCCGCAGCTTCAACTGTTCGATTAAAATATTCCAATAAGAATATTCCCATGGGAATGACATATTTTGCCGTTCAACTATCTTCTTGCAAAACACTTCATTCCGTTGCTCCATTACGGCGTGAGGAAATGACAAATACACTTGCTCATTTATGTTGTTAGTTACGATTTGTGCAAGATTTCAAGTAGATACGCGCATATACGCAAGGGTTCATATTTTTCCGTTACTAACTTTAAAACCCCTTTTCATCTCTTACGCCGTTTGCACACCCTCGCCACGACCGCGTTAATATGGTGGCAACGAAAGCCGAAATTCTGTTTGCACACCGATACCGCGAAAGGCAATATGATGATAGTAGCGAAATAGAAATATCTGTTATAATCTATGGGTATGTATCCGTTGTCAAAAGAGCGTCTGCCAGGAGAGACATAGGCAATTTTTTCTTATTTGTATAAAATCGTAGAGTCCGTCTGTCAGTTCCGGCTACTCTCTAAACGGCTGAACCGATTTTAATGAAAGTTCCCAGGCATGAATAGGACTTTGTTAAGAGTGACATGGGCTACGTTTTATTTGTCTGTTTGTCTGTCCGTCTATCTGTTCCGGCTAATCTCCGAATCAATTAAATTGATTTCAATGACACTTTACAAACATGGAAAAGAGGTGGTCAGGAGTGTGATAGGCAATTTCTTCCTGTGTTCGTCTGTCTGTTTGTAATCTTCAAAACGGCTAAACCGAATTTAATAAAATTTCACAGATATGAAGAGGGCGTTGTCAAGAGTGACGTAGATATTTTTTTTACTATGTGTATAAAACATAAAGCCGTAGTATCTGTCTGTATGTCTGTATGTCTGTCTCTCTGTCAGTTCCGGTAAATGTCCAAAACGGTTGAACCAATTTTAATGAATTTTCGGAGACATAAATAGAAAGTTGTCGGAAGTGACGTAGGCTGCGTTTTATCTGTCTATCTGTTTGTCTGAGCTAATCTCTGAAACAGCCAGGCTAATTTTAAAAAAATTTTGTAGACATCAAGATGGCATCGTCAAGAGTGAGTTAGGTTATTTTCCTCTATATAAAAAAATCGTAATGTCTGTCTATCTGTTCTGCTCAATCTCCGCAAAAGTTTAACCGATTTTAATGAAACTTTGCAGACATGAAAATGTAGGGATAGGAAGGCAAATCAAGCCTGAAAATAGTGACTATATTTTGAATCGCCCATAGCATCAAGCGGCCCCGTACAAAGGTCATCCGCTGTGCCACTCTGGTCTGCCGGACTCGTAACACTTAGCGACATACAGATTTTATCCACAAAATTAGCTTTAAAAAAGTTTTAGAAAATGAGAACGGCAAAACAAAATTTTTTTAGGTAATTAATTTTCAGAATGGTCTAGAAAGTCTCACAATGTAATTAGTCCTTTAGCTGTCCCGGTACAAGTGAGTAGTCTATGCGGGCGAGGCTCGGCGGAAAGTTAATTTTGTGGATAAAATTCGTAATGTCGCTAAGTGTTACGAGTCGGGGCGACCAGAGTGGCACAGCGGATGACCTTTGGGCGGGGTCGGTTGATGCTATGGGCGATTTAAAATACAGTCACAATTTTCAGGCTTGATTTGCCTCCGCTAATGCTTTTTAAGTCAGACTCTTGTAGTGAAGACTTTTTTTGTAATAAATCTATGGCAGATCGTTTGCTGTATTATACCTATTTTATAAGTAATGAATATGTATTTATACATTTCTCCCACGTTTTCTGTAATTTCTTGGCGCCCTTTTCATCCGACCAATCCCTTGCTGAAAATAGAGCATCTTCTGAGGGTAGTATCTACTATATTGAAAGCCTCTATATTTTCGAAGCACCTTCAGAGGCCATACTATAAAGAGAGCCCTTTTGGTTACGAGGCATGTCTCTACGTTAATACTTTATAGAAAGTATGTATACATAAAATAGCAGATTTTGCTATTTATTTATCTATTTAGAAAAGCCAACATTTATTTAATTTCTATACATTGAACCTTATAAATGCTATATAAATACTGCAATTATTATATTATTATATTTCGCACAATCATTTTATTCACATGTACATACACTGAATATTCACAGCGAACACTAAGAGAGGTTGGCGATGTCGCGCGAAGTCGTCAGTGTCAGTGTGAAACCAGTCTTGCGTTGAAGGGCGTTACTATGCACATAGAAACGCGATTATAGGAAATCACTGTAAGCTAGAACGAGGCGCAAGATAAGCGATATTGACTCACACTACTAAAATAAGTAAAAATATTACGCATACTTTCAAACGGTTTGATCTCGGATTTATCTCATTTTACAAAGCGGTTAGAACGTCCTTCCCTTTTCCTTACATCTTTTGTATGATTTGATGTCGCATTTTAGAGTTTAGGTTATGAGAACTGTATTATGGTACCGCCAAGTTAACGCAGCGGAGGAGGTTTGTCTGCCGCGTAGCGTAGGGCTTGAATTTAGGAAAATCGCATTTAATAAATTATTTTTCTGCATCTACATTCGTTATTTATATTTTAACTCATTTTTTAGGCCTTAAGGGTTGAATTTTGAGATATCCCTGATTAGTATTAATGTTCACATTTGTATAAGAAACCTTCACAGAAAAAAATAATTCTTTAACAAAAAAAAATATTACTAAGAGGATATTTCTCTCAAAGTAAGGAAATATTTCTTTAGACCAACAAAAAGGTCTTGCAACAACAATACTACTTGCTTATTTTGAGAAAAATATCTTCTTTTAATGTATATGAAATAATATTTTCTTGATTCACGAAATATTTTTTTCTGTGTTCATGAAAAATTGCAAGTAAGCCAGTTTGTTAGTCAGTTAGTTGCTTAGTTTCCTATTTTATAACAGCTACCGCTCGCGGTTTCGCCCCTGTTTACTACCTACAATTTACATATATCGTAATTACTTCTCAATAGGGGGAGATGCATTTAGTTACTATTTCTCTTATATTTATCACTTTCTTCTCTGCCCTTTGCTTGGCATTTCAAAACTGAACTGTATATACAATGTGTATATTAAATTTGCACTTGAAAGACCTGGATTCTGTTATTCGATTAAAGACAATGTGAAGGACCACAGAAAAATGGTCTGCCACCATGGTACGGTTGAGTTGTCAACTAACGGCGCTTTTAATTGTGTCTTGTGACTAAAATGTCTTCCATTTTTTTTTTATTCGATGAGACATAATAAATAGAATGGACGCCTATAGAATCACAAACAAATAACAGAGTATTTTTACATATTTACTATCAAGTCCCTTGATAATGTCTACCTTTTCTATTTCCTTCCTTTTTGGAAGCATTCTGAACAGGAGCCCCAGAGACACACACGCACACATGATTCAAATCCCTCTGACGAAATTTATTCGTATCGACCTCATCTCTGTCAATATGAAACATGAACAAATCCTATACCAAAATGGAACCCAACCCTAACTACGCCTGTTTATTGTTGTTACCGGTATTTCATCATCATCATCATCAGCCCATTTTTACCCCACTGCAGGGGCTTAGGCCTCCCCCAGGGTGAGGAGGGGGGCTTGGAGCTTAAGTCCACCACGCTGCTCCACTGCGGGTTGGGAACTGTAACGACCGCCATCTATTGACAGCGTCCGGGACCGACTGCTTAACGTGCCCTCCGAAGCACGGTGTCAGTGATATTCTGTACTTAAGTCAGAAAAACTCATTGGTACACGCCCGGATTTGAACCATGGCCCTGTGGGGCTTTATAAATTTAAGACAGGTTCACTGTGCTCTGGGCTATCACGACACTTACCGGTATTTACTTCTTAATAATATATTTGGGTAAGTTCCGTCCTTTGATGAGTCAAAATTACTGTTAGTAACTAAACTCAACATAGAACTAGAAAATATAGTTACCTAGGCACATGAAAGAAAATGAATGCCACCACAATTGCAAGTCCTAAGAAATGAATATTCAATTATGGGATAGAAAAAAGGTTTCAAAGGGATGACGGTAGAATATACAAGCACTCGAGACGAGATGTAAACAGCGATAGCATCTCTTAACTTCGACGATGAGTTCCATCAATATATTTACTTTCAAAAAGGTTACAAGCCGATGACACTCCGTTGTCTGTACCGCGTTATTGAATTACTTAGGTTATAACTGGCAATATGATAAAGAAAGAAAGAAAGAAGGAAGAAAATCTATTTATTCGCAGGAAACACTAGCAGACCCAACAGAACAAAAAAAATTCAAAAATTACATTTTTTTAAATATAATATTTTATATATATAATATTTATATATATATATAATTTGTATAGATCTGTGCCGCACCCACGAATGGGGCCACAACTCAGCCCAATATTGATGGATGGATGGAGATGGTTACGTTTGCAAGAAGTAAAATATTTACATATAATTTAGGTAACATTTAAAGAAATATAATCGAGAAAGAATATCTTTAAAATGTTAAGTAGAGAGGCGATATTGATAGATTGGTTAAATATATAGTTTGCATTAAATAAATCCAAGCGAATTATTAAACGTGATAAACGTGATTTATTTTTCATCATTCGATTTAATAGTCTGTGGCAATATCTGTATAACTCCACAGATAGAGATGAATTAATGAGTACATCAATTAAGGCAATCGACGCTGCTGCCGCGCCGTTTTGGGTCTACTAGGCTGAAAACAAATATATACAGCGTGTGTAAACGTTGGCGGCCGTATTTATATAAAAAAATCGCCAGTATTTTCCTTGCTTAAACATTTCTCAGTAGGTAACTACGATGAGAAGTGAACCGATAACTTTGTATTGCGGATGTGATAAGAGGTTATGAGAATCGCCTTCTGCGTTTATGTTACAATGTAAAACTGTGACAAGTATGAATGGTTTGTTAAGTGGTTAACTTCTGAAAAACTTCGTTGTTTGTTTATCTATCTGTCGTAACCCTGATTCCCCGAAACGGCTTTGTGGCAACATAGTTGCATAAAAATAATTCGGTGTATTAAAAAATATCGGAGTTTCGAAGCATATTTTAATAAACGCAATAAATACGAAAGTTTGTATATGTATGGATATTTGTTTCTTTTACACGCAAAAACTACGGAATGGTTTTTAATAAAACTTTACAATAATATAGCTTATATATATATCAGAATAACACATAAGTTTTAATTTATTAAGATACTAGCTTTCCGCCCGCGGCTCCGCTCGCATGGACTACACAGTTGTACCGGGACAGTTACAAGAGCGACGCTTCAGAACATTGTAACACTTTCTGGAACATTCTTAAACTCGTAAATATCTACCCAAGAAATCTCTATACCTAATTTCATAAAAATCCATTTAGCCATTTTAGTATGAAGAATAGCTATCCCACAAGTTGGTCCCAAAATCAGTCAGCTGTTTTGGAAATTGACCGGAACAGACGGAGACACTAACAGACACTACGATTTTTTATATTGTTACGAACACACAAAGCATTTAGCGCCATCTAGCGTCAACCAGTAAAACCACTCAGAGAACAAAGACAACACGAAACCCCCTAATCAATACTAGATGGCGTTAGAGGAACTACTGTGAACGAATAGTCTCGAAAACTGAGTACCTGCGTGAGACTTTCTAGAATCATCCAACCCGGTCGATCGCGTTCGCGCGAGTGGAGTGAGTTCTGGAATAGTCTCGAGGCTCGTTTCGGCCCATATAAATAGCCGCAGGAAGGCGAGCCAAGTAGTTCAGTTTTTGGAGTACCTTCGAGGCGACTTCGAAGCGAAACTAGTGATCGGGAGTGATACCAGTGAAACCTACGACTTGGCTACGAGCTAGGACATCGTTAATGCTTAGTGTTTGGACCTAGTGCTTAGTGTTGGACCTAGTGCTAATGAATACAGTCTTCAAAAGAATCAGCAGGTCTTTCTCTCCAAATCCTTCGAACCCTAACACGTTACAATATGTATATAAAAAACTGCTTTTCACTCCTGACAACGTCCTCTCTATATATCCCTAATTTCAGTAAAATGGGATCAGCCGTTTCGACGATTAGCCCTAACAAACAGACAGACAAAAACCAACTTATGTCACTCCTGATGACCTCCTTTTTATGTCTGGGAAGATTCGTAGAAATGGTTTAGTCGTTTTGGAGATTAGCCTGAACAAAAAGACAGACAAACAACCACACGGACAAAAAGTTACCTAAATCACTTCTGACAACCTATTTTTAATGTCTGCATAGTTTCATTACATTCTTTAAAAGTTTAGCTCGAACATACCTATAGACAGACAGCCAGACAAACAAAAAGTAGCATAAGTCACTCGTCACACCTCTTTTCACGTCTGCGAACTTTCATTAAATTGGTTTAAATATTTTAGAGTTTAGCTCGAACAGACAGAGAGATGGCCAGACAGACAAACAAAAAGTGTTGTATGCATAAATGGTTGTATGTCACTCTTGACAATATCTAATCACATCTGTAAAGTTTCATTGAAATCTTGAAATCGGTTCATCCCGTTCGGAGATCCGTTTGAACAAACAGACGAACGGACAGACAGACAAACAAAGTATTGTATGTCATTCCTCACAACCTTTTCTTTTTTTGAATTGAATTCTTTTTGAATTTCTTTTCTTTAAATGTTTCATTGAAATAAATTCAGCCCTTTCAGAGAACCGTGCGAACAAACAGACAGACAGACGGACAGACAGACAGACAAAAAGTACCCTATGTCACCCCCGATAATGCCCTCTGCACGTCTGCAACGTTTCAATGAAATCGGTTCAGCCGTTTCGGAGATTAGCCCGAACGGACACACAGACACTTCAATTTTATTAATATAGATAAAAATGTATAATAAGAACAATTCAAAATGTATCTTGTATCATTAATTTGGCGTATACTCAAAATATACGTTATCTGTGGGAAAGGCCATGACGATTGGATTGGATAGCACGAATGTTTATCATCTTCAACATCAGGCTGTGAAGCCTCTAAACCACTACTGAAATACAACCAAATATAGCACATAATATACCATCCCATATCAACCCATTATGGCCTACTGCAGTGGCTTAGGCCTCCCTCGAGATGAGGGTACCTGCATCTTACTCCACCACCTGCTCGAGTGTGGGTTGGTTTACGTTATCGACTGCTATCCAATGATCGCAACCGGACCGACGACGTGCTCTTCGTGTGATAGTTATGTAGGTACTCGAGTCAGAAAAAAATTAATTAGTACATGTCGATTTCTGGGATCCTAAGCACGACCTTGTATACAAGACACGGACTCTCTACCACTCGGCTATCACGACACTATATATATCGGGACATAAAGTTAATAAATATACCCGATGTAGGATTACCGCAGTAAGTGAATGTTGTAACCCGACACTATGATACCTGTTACCATACAAAAGTTACGCCAATTACATCTACTGGCTGCGAATGCATTATAATGTCAACTACTTCCTCAGGACAGCGTATTGGTTAATTTAACTGAAGCGCACTTTAGTTTAAACTTTTTAAAATGTTTTTGAATTTCTTATTAATAGCCAGCAACAAAATTAAAGTTCTTGGAACGGTTCTCGGTTACAAGAAGGCAATATTAATTCAAAACAAACTTTTTTAGCTATTCCTGTTACGTTACGTTACGATACGTTATTGTGTGTATGTAGGTTAAACGTATTATTTTTTTATCGTATTGAAGCTGAATTGTTTATTGTGTGCGCCATATTTCATTGCAAAACGTTTTGTAATTTTAGAGTGAAAGAACGATATAAACTTACAAACAGACGACGTTTCACTTTTATCAAACTACTGGATAACCACGGGGTTAATTCAAAGAAGGAAAATGATTTTTGGGTAATTATATGAACTACTTAGTTGAGACACAGCAGTCAAAGTAAATACTATGTCCCAAACTGCAAAATAAAAATGTAAAATTTTATATATGTATACTACTTAATTTTACTGTGGAAGTCTCTATAAGGATACGTCATCATATAATATGTGGAATAAAAAAAGTGTTCACGTGCAGGAAATTATTTAAATATTAAATTTAATAATATCCACTGTTAATTAATATCCAAAAATTATTTGCCTTTTGTGATCTGTTATAGTCTGTTAAAGTTTATTATTATGCCTATTACGCCTAGGAAGAACTAGTTAACAGAATAGTTTTTCAATCTGCGGCTTCGAATTGGCATCGCTATCTCCATTTCAATCCCTCTTGCCCGACCTATTCCTGAAAGACAGAGATGACAAGAACAAATTCCCAACAAAAAAACCCGTCGCAACACTTAGCGGGCCGTGACCCCGATACCACCCCTGAAATGTGTATGAATTAGAACCAAAATTGGCAAGATCATTAAGAAAGGAGATCCCTAAGGCGACAGTAGGATTGGCTTTTTTTTTTAATCGCATTATTATCGGATTATACATTTAATTATACAGTTAATTACTTTCAAAAACAAAGATACGAAGGATATCATGTTTTTCAGGAATTTATTCTCAATCAACTAAACCAGATATAAAAAAAAAAAAAAAAACATAACGCCCTGTGACAGTTTTTCTCCTATTACATATATTTTTTCTGTAAATATTAATACAGAAATACAGCGAGAATCAGATACGGGCCGAACCCTCTTTTTCGTATGAAAAGCCAAGGTACCTCCTTACACTTTTGAATGAAGTATTATTTATTTTATGGAGCCTAGTAGTAGTAGTTATGCTAATCCGATACATTGGTAAATCCGTTTATAGAAAAATCCTAGTTAGTTCCGTTTTGCTTATCGTAGTCCAATTCTATTGGACATTGTAAATAAAAGGTAATAAAAAACTCATGAGTAATAAATTTCAAATACACGTTAACGAGGTAACATTTATTCAGTAAATAAATTTAATGGTAATAATAATACTTTCCACACAGCGCTATCTATTCTCAAAGTAAGCAAGTATTTATGCTTGTGTTATGGGTTACTAGACAACTGATATACATAATTAAATATTCTTTATAATACATACATATATAAATAATTTACACCCAGACACGGAACGAAATGTACATGTTCTTATACAAATATATGTCCCGGGCGGGAATCGTACTCGCGACCTTTCGGCTCCGCAGTTAGAGTCTCTAAGCACTCGGCCATTCGGTCAGTCACACCTAACAGAAATCAAGTGATAATGCTGTGAATACTATCTCATTTGATGTTGTTAATAAATGCGATTTGTAATTCAATATTCTAAACAAGCAGTTCTATTGGGATTCAGTCATCAGATTCAGTAGGTACATTCTATTTTCATGATTTCTTCATATATTCTTACATTGCGATTAAATATGGAGTGAGTTTGGTTGGAGCAGAAGAATAAACGCACATAATGTGTAGTTAACTGCGGAATTCTATAGTGATACGCTCGTGATTAATTTTATTCACTTTCAATGCGGATTATTACCATGCACGTGACCTCCATCTATTCGATATAAACAGTCACGTTTTCGCGCATGCGATGATTTTATTATTGCGATGTTAAAATATGTAAAAGGGGCCGTCAATTAATCACGTGAGGCTTGAAAGGGGGGGGGGGGGGTTTGACAAAAGTCACGAAGTGTCACAAGGGGGGAGGGGGGGGTGGTAAGACATCACGTGTATTTATTTTTTCAAACGCGCTATTTTTAAATCGAAAAGCGGCGTGTAGTGTACACCATTCGTTTATTATTTTTATTCCAATCAAAAACAACGTGCAACTTTTCTGTCTATACATTTTTATCATGGTCCTTAATTTTAGAATAAAATAAGATTATACTTTATTTAAGAATTTTTGTAGATACTAATAATACACGTGATGATGGGTGGGGGGTGGGGGGTAGTCTTAAACCTCACCATGTATCACCAAGGGGGAGGTAGGGTTCAAAAATGCTTAAAAAAAGATCACGTGATTAATGGACGGCCCCAAAGTGAATGGGCTTTAATGAATTCCACATCATGGCATTGTTTTTGTTTGTGGCTGCTATCTTTTCACTTCACAGTTTTCAAATAAATATTATATTGTATCAATAAGCGGATTACCCTTATTATTCATTCGGAAAGTGAATGGAATTCGTTTTTATCGGGAAATATTGCTTTTTGAACTGGAGCTATTTTATCACATTGTGAGACGTATAACTGATAAATAATATTTTTTGGAACTGTGTTTGAGTACGTAGGTATTAAGGTGCCCATTATAATCATAGATGTGGGACCCTTGAAAATACAATTAATTTTTTTCTTTTTTCTTTGTATGAATGTTACGACTCCATAATTAAGAAATAAAATTCGAAGAAATGTTAAAATAATATAAAAATATGGTATCTATCATCACATTATTGTTAGCAGCAAAGCAGTACGGAAAAAAATATTCAGCTGAATTTCGACCAATGAGCACTAAAACTTTAGAACCTTTTAAGATTTGTACAGTAGATAGCGGTATATATAAACTCTATGCCTCCTGTGAAAAACGATTTAAGTCCTCATACGATGATGGCCATAAATATAAAAAATCGCCGTTTCTGTAAGTCCACGAATCGAAAAAAATTAAATTTAACGGAGATAGAAAATGTTAATCCGGGTTTAAGTTATATTTCGGCCAGGTTCATGTATGATTAACTCCAATTTATTCGTTTTTGTACGCAGTATTGGCCATTCATCTGCGTGTCTTGTGATACATGCCTATTTAAATCTTATAAGGAACTTAAAATGAATCTTTTTAAGGACGTATGTACAAAAAGTGACAGCTCGAAAATAGGTTTTACTTGACAGCTTGCTTACTACTACACGCGCATCTGCACCAGAGGCAACACATACTTGGCTCTATACCAGAACTAATTAGTCTTGATCATTATTATTTTTATTTATTTAAAAATTAGTTTTCTTTTATGTCATGTTTTTAATGTTGCTTTATTTTATATAATAACTAGCGATCCGCCCCGGTTTCGCACGGGTAGCAGAGCCATAATGTTTTTACGGTCTTAGTGTCGTATCAGCTTGTTGTGTCGAACATGTGGACTGGATTTCATTAGATTTAAATGTAACGCAAGTTCGTCCAACTTGGATTATTTTTAATGTATTTTATTTCGAATTCTATAAATATATGAAAAAGTAAAGAATAAATACCTAAAAACAAACTAAAATATTTCTTTGTGTACAACATTGATAACTTCAGCCTAACCACGTGTGTCGCGTCGTCCGGTATGGCTCCTAAGATATTGATTTAAATTGTAGAATACAAACGGCGATCATAATGTTCATGAAATGCTGAAGGAAAATATCGTATTTAATTTGATAAGGATTAATACCATATCCGTATAAATTGTTTTCCAATCACCTCACCATATTACATCATAAAAAAAAGTATAGTAAGCTATCCATAAAATATAGACATATGCTATCGCGGACTTTTCTTTAGTTCTATAAAAGAGACACAATTCCTCCATACATTATTTTGTTATATCTCAAAAGGATTAGGCCGCATTTTCGATGAAAGTTCCCAACCAGCTTGATTTTTTTCCGACTTCTTCAACAATAATCGTCATATTTCAACAAATTTTCTCTTGAATCACTCTGTCCATTGATGTCAATAATATGCCAATCCGTTCGGTACTTTTTGAGTTTGTCACGTTCAGACAAACAGACAGACGCGGCGGGAGACTTTATTTTATAATATGTAGTGATAACAATAATACCTGGGACATCCCACACAGCGCTATTTAGTCCCAAACTAAGCAAAGCTTGTGTTATGGGTGTGGGTTAAGATGTCTTTTAAAGCTCCATAAAAAAAATTATTAGACAATACTATACTGTGCCACAGTTATCGTATGAGGAGTTTTGCAATACGAGTGCATTTTGTTCGTGATACATGGCGATGGCGAAACCGAGGTCCCATTGAATGAGGTGACCTTTTCATTTCCCATTTCGTCAAATTCTACTATTTTTGATTCTGGACCGATTGTTTTC
The DNA here is from genome assembly GCA_949709985.1 of Luffia ferchaultella. Classification (NCBI taxonomy): domain Eukaryota; kingdom Metazoa; phylum Arthropoda; class Insecta; order Lepidoptera; family Psychidae; genus Luffia; species Luffia ferchaultella. Next base: position 14,548 of record CATIXC010000001.1, on the reverse strand, counting down.
AAAATAAATGTCTAAGATTACGGTATATGGTCTTCGATTACGAATCTGTGCTCAGAACTAAAAAAAAATTACTGCCTTTGAATCTGTTTTAGTTTTTGAACTGCTTGCTTTCAAAATCGATATCTATGGGTCCATGTGGTCTCCCTTCACAAATCTGCGGTCAAAACTGAAAATAGTGTCTGCAATTTTGAACTTCTTTCTTTCTGGGCCTAACACTACTAAAATAAAGTCTGTTTCGTACAGATTAAAATTTTATTATTATTTGGTCCACATTACAAAAAAAAAAAAACAAGTCTGTATGCGTTATTACAACAACGATTAATACTTTTGTCAATACAGTTACTATTAACACGTTCTTTATGACATCGAAACTTGTACCGCAATGTTGTATTTTACAGTACTAAATCTTTTTACTTTACACCAATCACAAGCGAGCATTCTGTTTGCACCGCATGCGTAAACTGCAAAAAGCAACCCGCTCGCGCCCTTAGCTCCCACCATTATTTATTTCTATAAATAGAGAAACCGCGCGAACACCCCTGTTTTGACTAACTTGCCCTTCAAATTTCACGATCATTCAGACCGCCTTCTAAAAACATTATAGTTTAAAAAAAATAAGAAACTTGCACTTTAATACCAAATCGATCTATAAAGAAGAAAATAACTTTTGGAATAAGAATAAAGTGTTTAATGAGGAAAAATAATGTTATTGTGACAAAACGTGGGGTGCCCGATATCAGTTGTTTTAAATATTTCATTGCACTCCACGATTTTTCACAATAACATTAATTTTCTATTTTTTTTCTACTTATTTTCTTTTTTAAAGTTCGATTGTCTATCAAAGTGTAATTTATAATTTTTTTAACATATTATTTTTTTTGCTTTTTTTAGTCTTAATATTTTTTAAACTACATTCCATCAAAATTTACAAACATAAAGGTGGAACTCACAATTACCTATAACACGATGAAATGATACACACCGACACAAAGCTTCATGTCGGTGCTAATCTAACCACTGAGGAGTTCCCTCGTTAACAAATTATCGTGGTGCATCATCAGTTTATAGTGAAAATCATGGATAACCATCGAAATCCAACCTACATACAAAGTTTCGTGTTCGTGCTATTAACCGGTGAAGAGTATCCTTATGAGGAAACAATCCTGGCTGCAACATCAAGTTATGTTTATCATTTTAGTGTATTGTCATCGAAGTTACATATGTATTCTGAATTTCAGCCCAATATCTTCAGTGGAAGTGGGTGACAACCACGTTTAAAGATTCCATTAGATACAAAAAAACATACAGGTGGAACTTATAAAAGCGTATTAAAATTAAAATAATTACACCATTCCAAGAGGTCACCACTTTTTACATATGTTTTAATTTAATTTTTTTATCATAAAAAAATTATTAGTAGTCAACTCGGTAATGTATATATTATATACATTGTATATATAGTGTAAGATTTTTATTTTAAGTTTAATAGCTTTCCGCCTTGGTAAAAAAAATAATTCAAACTAATTCAATTCATAAAATATTATAAAAGACAATGGGCGGTTTCGTACCCAGTGGTGTATCAAGTTGTGACATATATCATTTTAAAGGTCTTAATAATAGCTTCATTTTATTGTATGACACCAACTTATTATTTAATTACTGCCTTTGAAATTTAAATTTAAAATTATTTAATTTTTATTTAAATAATCATTATTTCTAGCTTATAAAGTTCTTTTTAAGCGACTTCAAAAAAGAAGGAGGTTACTCAATTCGACCGTATATATGTTTTTTTTTTTTATGTGTGTTCAGGGATAACTTCGTTGTTTATGAACCGAATTAGATGATTTTTTTTTTTTGTGAAAGGGGGATATCTCCGAAATGGTACCATGATAAGGAAACCAGGATCTGATGATGGCATCCCAGAGAAATCGAGGGCAACCTTCGAAAATCGTATTTTAAAGTATCGTATTTTAAGTATTTTGATAAAGTACTACTACTAGTACTATTTAATGAAGGTCGGGAGTCGATCGATCTGATGATGGAGCTGAAAGACAGTCGAGGGAACTCCTCAACGTCTGGCAGCAATTACCTAGTGTTTGGACTTGATTCATTTCTATTGATGAGATCTTTGCACCCATATGGATTATAAGTGCCATTACAGGTCTGATGATGGAGACCATACACAATCGAGGGAACTTCTCAACGATTTACAGCAATTACCTGGTGTTTGGACTTCATTCATTTCTATTAATGAGAACTTTGCACCCATATGGGTTATAAGTACCATTACAGATCTGATGATGGAGACCATACACAATCGAGGGAACTCCTTAACGATTTACAGCAATTACCTGGTGTTTGGACTTAATTCATTTCTATTGAAGAGAACTTTGCACTCATATGAGTTATAGTGCCATTACAGGTCTGATGATGAAGACCATAAACAGTCGGGGGAATTCCTCAACGATTTACAGCAGTTACCTTTTGTTGAGCTTCCGTCATACGGTTGAATATGCCAAAATGTTCAGTTCGCACAAAAATAATAATTAAGATTGAAGTTTTACATAGGAATACCACTGCCTACTAGGCATGCTGATTCGTCAATTTGACACTGAATTTACGTTGCGTAATCGCGGTGCTGTCTCATTAGAGTAGCGCGTTTAGTAGCCCCATTTATACTAAATAGAAATAAGTTACAGATGCGTTCAACTAAAAATTGAAAAATAAATTAATTTAAAAAAAAAATAAAAACCGACTTCAAAAACAAACTAAAAAGTTAAAAATAAAATTTTCACTTTAAAGAAAGGAGCATTAACAGGCGGCATATAGTTAATGAAGTCGGTGCCAACTCAGACACTTTAAATGGGTACTTACCAGGTAATAACAGTTACAACAATTATATATAATTTATAACTATAACAAATATGGAACACAATTTAAAGTGTCTGAGTGAGTAGGCACCGACTTCATTAACTATATGCCGCCTGTTAATGCTCCTTTCTTTAAAGTGAAAATTTTATTTTTAACTTTTTAGTTTATGTTTTTGAAGTCGGTTTTTATTTTTTACTTATATTATTTTATTTACCATGTTATATAGCATACTGTGCGTTGCGGCTACCTGTCAGTATAACTCTTACACCGCCCTGCCCACACACATACATACTACTAGAGGTTGGATTCAGTCCTGTCATGTGTCGAATTGGATATATTACTCCTATATTGTAGTAACTACAATAACGACGGGAAGGGAGTCGATAATTACTGTTCGTGCCTAATAGGGCGAAGAACAGTCGGCACATGTTCACATATAATAAGCATTATATGGTATTTGGGGTTAGCGAGGCATCAAAATTATATATTGTTGCGAGCAACTTTTTTAGATGATATAATTGTTGATCTAGATTATTAGTTCAATGATAATTTTTTTTAAATTATTTCGACCTACGCAATACTAGCCTTTAATTATATTTTTTAATAAGAAATCCAAGAACAACATGCCTACACTAGATACAGCATGGAGACGAAGCCTATGCAAAACCTGCAATTTTTTTGGCCAGTCTTAATAGTATGTAGGTGTGCAAGCGGCGGCGGTGGAATAGCGATTGGTAACCGTATAGTAGGTATGCTTAGTAATAAAGTAATATTGTACAATAAGTAACATTTACACTAAAAATAACATTTCATTATATGAGATATAAAATAACTCATAGTTATTTCCTTGCACGTGTTTCATGGTTGGTGCCATACTATAAAATAAAGCTATTGATACGACCTTTAAAATGACATATACCACAACTTGATACAACCTGGGTACGCAGCCCATACAAAGATGCCCATTCACTTTTACTTTCACCCACGTCTCAAGATTGATTGAGTTCAACTTTACCATACGTACAGCATTTGATCGGAGAAAAACAAAGACGTACACCCGACCTTTCAATAGCGCTCCTCGGAGCGGTCTGAAGCACGATGCCGTGTGCGCTTGGTTTTATGCTGTCAGTGTGCTGTCAGTTCATACAAAATAGTATGGCGAAATTTCGGTGAAATTGCATATTATTAATGATTTTTTTCTGCCACTTTTCCGTTTATTATCAAAATTTCCTCTAACAGAAAGAAAGGATGAAGTATTAACAATACTTAAATGATTTTTTAATCTCAAAAAACCTTGTGATGATGGTGTAATATGTACCGAAAAATGTTAATTTTCCGCGATTTCGGCAAAAGTGGGTTACAAAATAATATTTTTTCAGTGTGAAAGAGTGTAAAATATGCAAATGTTTTCTAACACAATTGTAAATTAAGAACTGATCTTTATTTTAGAATTAGGTTTATGACCATATACCTTTCCAAACTTCCTAAAAATGTACCTAAACATGCCGTTTTTTTTGTAATTGCCCCCTTAATACGCTTATATTAGCTTCACTTTTATGTTTGCTTGCTTGTATGTAACCGACTTCTTTGAACTTCATTTTGACCCACTTCCACTGTAGCTATCGGGCTGAAATTTGGAAGACGTATGTAACTTTGATGACAATACACTAAAATTATAAACATGACCTGATGCTGCTGCCAGGGTTGTCTCCTCATGATGACACTCCTCAATGGTTAATAGCATGAACACGAAATTTTGTATATGTGTTGCATTTTGATAGTTAACCTTGATTTTTACCACGAGTTGATGCTGAAGTCAAGAGTGTCTCCTCATGAGGATACTCCTCAACAGTTAATAGCACGCACACCAAGTTTTGTATACAGGGTGAGGTTTTAATGACCAGCCAAATTTTAATATAATGATCTTTGGTAAAAAACCGATAGCCGTCTTGTTTCCTTTTAGTATCGTTCTATAGAAAAATATTGAGATATGACTACACAAACCTTTCCCGAAAAAACCAATAACTGGAGTCACCATTGGCGCCCGCCGCTCCATTCCGTTTCAAGGCCTCAGGCGCGTACGTTTACTATAGCGTTAAGAAGGCAACCAAACGTTATACAATAATACTATAGATAAAATGATTTATTATGAAAATATAACCTATATTTTTTATTTACGCAATAAGGTCTATTGGTGATACCTAACATTTAGAAAAATTTTGGCCGGTTATTAAAATCTCAACCTGTATACGGTGCATTTTAATAGCTGACCATGATTTTTACCACGAATTGGTGCTGAAGCCAAGATTGTTTTCTCATGCGGATACTCCTCAATAGTTAGGTAATAGCGCAAACACAAAATTTTGAATATACGTTGCATTTTGATAGTTAACCATGGTTTTCAACACAAATTGATGCTGAAGCCAAGATTGTCTCCTCATGAGGATACTCCTCAACCAACAGTTAATAGCACGAACACGAAATTTCGTACGTATATTGCATTTTAATAGTTAACCATGATTTTTACCACAAATTGATGCTGAAGCCAAGATTATCTGCTCATAAGGATACTCCTCAGTGGTTAGTAGCACGGATATGAAATTTTATACGTTACTTCATCGTTTTATAGGTAATTGTGAGTTACACATGTACGTATGTAAATTTAGGTGAAATGTAGTTTAAAATATTTTAAGACTAAAAATGAAAAAAATTAATTATAGTTTAAAAAAACTAAAAAACACGCTTTAAAAGCAAATTGAACTAAAAATCAAGAAATAATCTTTATTAGTATAAAGACAAAGTGATCCGTTGATCACTTTGTCTTTATACTAATTGCACTTTATGCAAATTGAACTAAAAATCTCGTTAGATTTTTAGTTCAATTTGCTTTTAAAGCGTGTTTTTTAGTTTTTTTTATTTAACCCTCAATCAATTTGGGAAAAACTATTCATATAAAGTTAAATCTCCTCTGTAATATTACAAACCAATGAATTGCTAGATGAAAAAGATACTTATCTAATAATATTTAAAAATAAACTAAAACTTTAGTTACCGGAGAACGTGAGTAGATGAGATACGCTGCTTCTGGACCACTTTCTCTGGGGCGAAAGTAGATGAGATACGCTGCTTCTAGACCACTTTCTCTGGGGTGAAAGACCTGAGTTCTACACCACGGCTTACAGACGATTTTTTAAAAAAGGTCGGCAAACAGTCGGATTCTAGGTAGTAGATGAGATACGCTGCTTCTGGACCACTTTCTCTGGGGCGAAAGTAGATGAGATACGCTGCTTAAAACTTCATTATAAAATCTACTTAAAGAAATTAAAAACTTTCTTCGATAAAATTCTAACATCTATTTAAAGAAATTAAATTGCAGATAATAAGTTTTTTTTCTAATTAACTAAATAGTGACAGTTATGACTTAAAACGTACTTCATATCATAAGTCATCGATAAATTTATTAGCGATTCTGTTAAAAAATCTTACGCTCGAAAAATTGTTGCAAATTTCTCACAGGTGATTTGATTTGCGTTCCCACGCCATTGTTATAAGATTTTTGTTATATTATTGAACGGATACACATATTTCTTTAAAAAAAAAGCTAATAGAAACACGTCCTAACTTGCCCTTTTTTTGTGGGGTGGCGGCAGACAATAATTTATTATTAAGGCTTCCATAAGCAAAAAGCCTCATAGGTGATTTGATTTGCGTTCCCACGCCGTTGTTATAAGATTTTCGTTATATTATTGAACGGATACACATATTTCTTTAAAAAAAAACCTAATACAAACACGTCCTAACTTGCCCTTTTTTTGCAGGGTGGCTGCAGACAATAATTTATTATTAAGGCTTCCATAAGAAAAAAGCCTCATTCGTATTCGTTTAAGCTATTAAAATGAAAGATCCATTTATATGCAGTCAACTTTTTCATGTCATGTAAAAAAACCTTAACAGGTTATAACGTGTTCCCACGCATCGAAGTTCTGCATCTCACGATTTTTTCTTAAATGTCTATTGTTGTAGATGAATATTTGAAGCCCTCGAATTTTTTTGGAATTTATTAATGCATCAAAAATCTTTACAAACACGTCCTAACTTGCCCTTTTTGCAGGGTGGCGGCAGACAATAATTTATTATTAAGGCTTCCATAAGAAAAAAGCCTCATTCGTATTCGTTTAAGCTATTAAAATGAAAGATCCATTTATATGCAGTCAACTTTTTCATGTCATGTAAAAAAACCTTAACAGGTTATAACGTGTTCCCACGCATCGAAGTTCTGCATCTCACGATTTTTTCTTAAATGTCTATTGTTGTAGATGAATATTTGAAGCCCTCGAATTTTTTTGGAATTTATTAATGCATCAAAAATCTTTACAAACACGTCCTAACTTGCCCTTTTTGCAGGGTGGCGGCAGACAATAATTTATTATTAAGGCTTCCATAAGAAAAAAGCCTCATTCGTTTAAGCTATTAAAATGTCAGATCCATTTATATGCAGACAACCTTTTGATGTTATTGTTTGAACTTAATCGTAAAAAATACATTTCACAGGTTCTAACTTGTCGCGGAGTCGCCGTCGCAGATGGCACAGGTGTGTGTCTCAAGATTTTTTTGTGTCTGTTGTAGATGGATATTTAAAGCCGTAGACTTTTCAAATCTTCATTCATATCGTTAGCAGCAGCCAGAACGAAAAGTAGTAAGCAAATATTTTTCAACTGTTAGAAGACGTGTCCAGTTTTAAGAAAATATGGAGGTCAGTAATAATTATTGTCATAACTATGTATTTAGTTTTTAATTTTATTTAAGTTTTAAGTTTTTGTGTGATAAATTCTGTGTTTTTTTTTTCCTATAGTAAAAGTTTTTATTTTAGTCTCAATTTGTGCAATATTACTTGTTTTATTATTACAGGAGAATTTTGTTTCAGATAAAGTATTTTTTTTTTTTTAGATTACTTATATATTTTTTTCTTTTTACAGAAATCATTCGATGTGTGTGGCAATTACGTCAATTTTTATCATGCTGATGAAGCTGATAATGATGAAGAGTTGGACACTGATGCATTATTTTCACCCGTAGTACATCGGAAAAGAGGCGTACAATTATTTGGAAACATTGAGAAATTTTTCGACATTCCTATGAAAAAGAAGAAAAATAATAATGCAAATAAAATGACATCTACTGTGGGGCGCTTGTGCGAAAATGGTACAGCATACGTATCAGCAAATACGGAAAGTCTAGATGCCTCGCATTTAATAAAAATAGAGGTCTATGATTTAGAAAAATTGAAAAAGGTACCTAAGTCACAACACTGGAAACACGCTGAGTTACGTGTTAAGTATTATACAGATGAAGATAATCGCCATTTAAACCAAACGAAAGGATTGATATATAACATCACAAGTGAAGTGTCATCAAGTGAAGGAGCAAAAAAATTTTTCTTCCACAATAAGAATGTAGATAATTTAGAAAATAATTAAAAAATTTTTGTATTCATTGGTTTTTAAAGAAATAAATTTATTTGTCTTTTTTTGTATTACCATACTTATAAGTAATTTTCGTTTAAGATTTATTTCTTACATGGGTAAAAAAAGTTTTGATATTAAATAAATTATATGAAATAAAAGACAGTGATTTTATTTGATCTCCATGTTACTTTATTTTCCAAATACACATTCAAACATTTCTTTTACAATAAAATCATTACACAATGTATTTTCAGTAAAAATGCTAACAAAATCATACATACTTTTTTCTTTATATTTAAAATAAACATATAGTAAACAATATTTTCCACATACCGAACTAAATAGATTTTGTAGTCTTAAATTATTATAAAACCACGATTTTGCGTTTTTGTTCAGAAAATTCAAATGTAAACTCGTAGGTTTACGTCCATAAGAATCAAAATATTCACCACATCCCTTGCTATTTATATATATCGAAATCCAGTGAGACCCTGGTTTGCTATCTGGATCTAAGTTACTAATCAAAAATACAGGCTTTGATGTTGTTACTGGTAGTCTATTCGAAGCACAAACATGGAAATTTAAATATGGGTTGACCTTTGCAACATAATGTTTTATTTCATCGGTATTCATGTCTGTTCATGTCATAGGTACTTTGAGTTATAACTGACAACTCAATAAGATATTGCTTTTAACTACTATAGTCAACACTCACATTGCGATTTTTATCAATTTCAATAATATTATCAAATTCCGCATATACAATACAATTCGTAGTATTTGTGAGAGCAGTATCAAAACGTATTTCTAGTCTTACACTACCATGCTTTATGAGGTTCCAGTGAGAATTTGAATTAGCGGATAGATCTGGTGTTAAATCAAACGCCAATAAACAATAACCGTCGGCATAATTTTCTCTTGATATAGAATTACCCTCGTTATGGAAATGTATACCAGTGCCAGAAAATAATGAGTGATAAGCTAAAGCATATAAATTGCAATCGTCAGCGTTGAATGTTGGTTGCAAAGGTTTTGAAGGTATTTGTTGTCCATCAATACATAAACTAAATGAGTTTATACTGTAATGATGAAAATTGAAGGGATTTGATTCGAGATGTCCATTAAATGCTTTATTGTTAACGAACCCCACTATACACCTTTTAGGAATTTGGCCAAGAAAAATGTTGTCAAGTGTTTTCCCTTGAACACCTGCCGGGATAGTTAAAACTTTTACTTCAACACGTGTAATAGGATATTTTGCAGTAGTCGTCGACAACGCTTTTTGATGCGCAAGTAACACACTCGGATTAATGCGTGCTCTACGAATCATGAGAGTTGCATCAGTAAACCTAACTTTGTACTTAACATCAGTATCAGAAGACATTAAGTTAAAACTTTCTCTAGATCGAATTAATTTTATGCACATTTCAACACCATTTATTAAAAATTTTTCCTGGTTGAATATATCGCCATGCAAGTGGCCAATCATTTCTACTTCTTTACTAGCTTTAATGTACTCTGTTCTTTTATAAAATCCGTTGTTAGTGCTATCAGTTTTATCCATTTTTTTAGCAGTGTCATCGTGCCACAAACTGCAAGCAAGATGTGATTCTTTTGCTGCTGGCCCATAGTTGAGTAAATTTTCAATATAAGCACGATAGGCATATGTGTTGTTTGGTGGTGATATAAGTTTTTGATTTAAATAAACGTCCAGCTGGTTGAAAAGAGAGTGCAGCCAATTATTTACAGGTGCTACATTGTTTGTTGTTGTAATAGAACTCCCATCTTGATTTATTACTTTTGCTTTTACATGTAACAGAGTATGTGACAAATCAATATAATCATCACCAGTTCCCGGGACATTAAATTCAATAGGCCCGTCATCAGTTAAGGAAGAAATGGGTTTGTAATGAATCCATTGTCCATTTTCAATACTTGTTTGTGTCGACGGAAGTGCAAATAAGTCTAATTCTGATTTTATACATTCACACGAATGACTATGTAAAAATGACATTATTCACTATGAAAAAATATCGTTATTTTTCTTTCGAGTGAGTTTCGTGACTTTACCACCCAAAATTCTGTTTTGTAATGATGACCGCTTGCGATGATTCTTAATTATATACCCAGAACCATTCAAGAGTTTATCTATTTTTTCATCCGCTTTTCTCTTCAGGTTCCCTCCCATTTCTTTTAGCCGACCTCTAATAGATTCTTTCATGGGGCGTGCATGAATCATATCTCCGAATAGACCTACCCCTGTGTTCAATAACTCTTTTTCAACTGCTTTGGCCCCCGTGGAGAGTAACGGTAAAACGGATCGCAATATACCACCCAAAAAACTTCCTATACCATGCCCACGTTGTAACGGAGCACCCTTGTAAACTATGCCAACGCCTGAACCAGCTTGCTGTGAGTAATATTGTTCGTAAGGACAAATCATTATTATTGCACACGTTTAAAGTGAAGTTTAACACACGTAGTTCCAAACTCAAATGGCACGGGTCTTCCTGTATCAGATCTTATATCTATTTCCATTGTATCAAACTCGCGACGCATAACTTTCATGTAATATGCTGGTGAAAATGTTACCATTTTATTTACACCAAACACATATTTCGATGTATCCAACGAAATAACCCGTAATAGCGAGGCCATTACATCACCGACAATTTGAGGCTCTACTATATCACAGTAAATAAACATCTGTGGTGGTAATCCCAAATGTATATTTACTGGATGTGTACCAAAGCGTTTTGTGATAACATCAATATTTGGATCGAATCCTAACTGAAGTGCAAGCTTAGGAGCGATTTCAATGTTTAAGATGTCTTCGCTTAGTTTTATCAATTCTATGGATTTCTTTAGTTCATCATAATGGAATAGAATTTTACCGCTTAACATTACATTCGAATTTAACGCGTCTATAACGTCAATCATAGAGTCATAATTACTAGGTGGAATATATGCGGTTATTTTTTCATCATAAAATCCGGTGTCTTTGCCATCAATAATAACTTTTTGTCTCTCGGTAAAACTAATATAATTTTCTAGTTCTTGAACACTATATATAGTACACGGATGCTGAAATTCCACAATTGCTACATTCCACTCTCCTTCCAATTTAATCGACTTTGGTAATTTAGTAATAAAATTTGCAGTTGTATTATTTGAAAAGTATTGCATTGAACTGTTACTTAATAACGTCAAATAAAAATCATCTTTCATGTTTCTTGTAAACTTGAAAATAGTATCCAACTATTAAATTTATCTGGATATCCTTTCCACTTGACGAGCACTTCCTTTCTGTTTCCTTTATAACGAGTACGTAGTATTTTATCTATTTTATGAGCCAAGAATGGATTATATATTACTTTTTGTAGTTCTTTACCATAAAAAGTACCTGTGATTACCTCGTTTTTTAAATCTTTTAATGTGTATACAGTCCATGGACTTCTATTAATTATTGAAGTTATTATGAAAATTTCATCGCTCCAGTTTGTCTCATATCCCTTTTGAAAAATATGTTTGTACTTTGTTATTCTAACGTAGTCACCGACATTAAATTTTGATGATTCATTTTCAGGTTTCTTTTTTCTATCATATAAGTTGCGCCAAACAGTCATGATATTTGTAGAGTTAACATCGCATGGACGCATTTTTATGCTTGAGTGAATACTGTGATTGTATGAAAACAATAAATCTTGCAATATGTCAACATAACGGTAAGTATTTTTGTGAGTAAAATAACGCCACATTTTTGTTTTTAATGTTCTTTGAAATCTTTCTACAATACTAGCTTTGATATCCGGGTTATTAGTTGTGTAATAGTTAATGTTTTTGGATAAAAAAAATTTTTTTACGTCATCAGAAACAAATTCAGTACCTTTGTCTGATTGTATATGTTTTGGAGTTGCATTAGCTTCAGAAAATATGCTTTGAAAACACTTTTTAATAGTTTTAGAATTTTTCTTTTCTAAGACTCTTGCATACGCATATTTACTAAAAACATCAATAACACACAAAATGTATTTGTAACCATCATTATATTCTTTATAAGTACGCATATCAGATAAATCTGCTTGCCACAGTTCATTAAAATTGGATAAAATATATTTATTTCTAGAAAATTTTCTTTGAACCGGTTTATGCAAAGTATACGTTTCTTGAGCTTGCAACCAGTTTTTAACCTCTTCTTTTTTCATTTTACCTTTCATCGCTTTAGTCAACTTGTCAATGCTACTATAACCGGCAGGATTGGAAACGTCATAATATATGTTATCAATCTCTAGTAAGGGCTCCATTTTTCCCAGTCAATTTTTTTGCTTTTTGTTTTCCAAAAGATTTTTCTGATGGTGGAGTACTTAATTCTTCTTCTGATGGTGGAGAATTGGTAGTTTTGGGCTTCACAATTACTGGGTTTTCAAAAGATCCACTCTTAGTATCATTAATATATAATCTATTTATATATTCAAATGTTCTTGGATTTCCAATCAAAACCAACGGAGTTTGTATTTTTTTCAATGTATCAGCAAATTGTTGCCAAGCGGCTGGTTCAGCTTTCTTAACAGATCTCAATGTATCCAAAATAAGATCTACTATATTACTTCCAGGTACGCTTTTACCATTTAATATAAGTGTTCCATTTTCACTCCAAGTGACTTTATCCTCGTTTTCCAGTAGTTTATTTACCAGTAATTCACCCTTATTTCTATATGTTTTCGGTATCAATCTTAAAACATTAGCTGGAGAATAGAAGTCTTTAATTGGTAATTCTTTGTGTGATTTTCCACCTTCTTCAATTATCGAGGGCAATTCAGGAACTGACTCAGTATGCTCCTGTTTTATGTATTTATTATCCCCAGAAGAGTAATTATTGTTATTATTCGTGTTTTTTTTTGAGTTGGTGTGTAATTATTGGTAACTTGATGGGTTGTCGTTCTTGGTTAGTAAAATGTAAGTATCTCTGTAAAGTTTGAAGGTATAATATCCATTTTTCCCTGTCATCTTTTTTTGTTTTTAATATTGCATTCATTTCATCATCTAGTTTGGATACGTTATCAAAAGAATGATTATCATTTTGCAACCTTTTTATGGTTTCCGGCTCAACCAAAATCATTTTTTTAGCATGATCCATGGTTATCAGTGAACTAATTAATTAACGAACCTAAAACGCTGCTTAATACTGCTCCCAAAATAACTGGTAAGAAAGCGCCTCCTTTTTGTATAATAATCTTTTTTCTATCTTTACTCTTTTTCCCTTTTGAAACCAATTTTCTCAGAACGTTTTTATACTTGTGTAATTTATTGTATTCTTCTTTTTTAAGCGTTAACTTGCCATTCAAAACGTTATAAATGCATTCACAAATACAGTTTATTATTTCACTGTTGCTTTCTTTTAATAATGCGGTCCTGTATTTTGGTTCTAATTTGTGTAGTGCTCTTAGTAACTCTTTATGTGATGTTACTCGACCAATCATCGCTAAAGACTAACTGAAATATGCTGATGAACATCATATTTGAAGCCTTTTTTAGGGACATAGATTATGGTGTGTCCGTCACTAGGAAATATATTCGTTTTCAAACGGTACAAATCGTTGGTATCTTGTTTCAAATCAATCATTAAATAGCCATGTGCTTTTTCTGTGGCATCTTTGTATGCCTCATGTACGAATTTATCATTATCTGGATACACTTGACGAGCCAAATATTGTATTTGCATTTTGTCACGCGGATTTTTAAAGCAAATAATGTAGCTTGAATTCAAAGAGATATCACGTTGATCTTTACCTTGGTGAAACAAATTTTGTGTGATATAAAAAACACTTAAATTTCTGTGATGACTGCCTTTTGTAAAAATATCTACTACGCGAACGTCTGACTCTCGCATCAAATCATCGATTATTATGAGCATTGGACTTGCACCATTAAACATATTTAAATCAGGTAAACCTGGATGGTAAGTTACATTTTTCAAGTTATATAATGGTTGCATTTCGTCGTAGCACCACAAGATTTTGTAGAATGATGTATTACACATATCATAGATGTTTTTTATAAACTTTGTAACGAATTCAGATTTTCCACAGCCACTTGGACCCCCTACTATAGCCGTAAATGGATGCATAAAATGAATCATTATCAATTTAAAAAAACACGACTTCGACAGGTGGAAGAAAAATTTTTTTGCTCCTTCACTTGATGACACTTCA